>NW_019091472.1:677363-708501 GCF_001949145.1 Acanthaster planci | reverse complement strand
TGGACCCGTAGGGTTGCACATTTACAATGACTGCATACGTTATGGGTTTCCTTTTTTATGTTGAATGAAGTCCATTCCATTTCTTCCTTCCCGGCATAAATTCCGCATGATGGGTTATGGAAATCTGTGACAACAGAGGTAAAAAGAAAAAAAATCACTTTTTTACATGGTTGGCAAAATTTTGGAATGGCTAATGGTTTGATTGCATAGAGAGAGTTAACGAAATCTATTTTCCAATAATAAACAATGTACTCATTGATCAGGGATAACAGGATCATGTGAAGACTTATGAGGTGACAGTGAGAGCATAATGCTTACGTTTACTAATTCCCTGTGCACGTAAGATGTCCGATAGGTGTCCAAATCATTGACTTTGCCTCTGGAACCACATGCTTAGTATTTTGTGAAATTCATTCCTCATTGGGGTGCTGATGTCAATAATCCACTCTGAAAAACCATGTTATATTTGTATTATCACTGCTTACTACTACTGTAGTATGAGCATATAATTTCATAAAATAGTGTCCTTTGTAACTTATTAGGGGTGTGAGCATTCAGCTTTTCAGCTGATTTCAGCTTTTTTGGTGTAGATGTTGACCCTGAATTTCAGCTTTTTTGCACACCATGTCTATAAAAAAGTATGGAAACATTTTACATTTCAGCTTTTTCCTAGCTGTTTTCAGCTTTAATTAAAGTGGCCACTCACACACCCCTGCTTATGCAGTGGTCTTTTTTCAACTTTAATTAGTATTTTTATTGATTAAATTTGAATTCTGCTAAGGAGTTTAAATTACCAGCACTTAAACTTGCACATTAATTACATTACTATCAAAGAGCTTGGTAGATGATAAGTGTCAGACGTGTCCCCTCAGGGTATTCAAGAAAGAGCAGATCGCATAACACTTGAAAGCAGTATAGCCAGTAATTATATTAGGAAAATTCCTGCTTTGTTGTTCGGTACTGTAAGAAGTTGTCATCAGTGCATTCAGTTGTATCAGTCAATTTTTTTTGATGAGTTTGTCCGTGAAGTTAACCCCATAACCAGAAAGGCTATAAATTCAGTAACGAAAGAAAAGGTTCTGTGCCTACATTTAAGTACTAATGTCTTATTGCTCGAAATCTGAGCATATATGAAAAGCTTTAATGCTGAGATTCCCTCAGAAAGTTGCTGTAATAGTAATATTTCATCTCCAAATTCCTTCAAAAAGGTCATGGACTTTGGCAAGACATTTTGAGGGAATTCTACCCAAGTGAATGGATTATCCCAAAATTGGACTGTTGAAACATTAGGAGGGTTAAACATATTTCCCGAGGATCAATGTTAACACGATTTGGTCTCTGGCATATGTCAAGGTGTCCCTCCTGTCAACTTTGTGCATGGCTTCCTTTCCTGGGTTGCGTTGCAGTGATGTGGCTTCTACTGGTAAGAGCACACAAGAAACATATTACAAGAGATCTCTGATCATGTTACTGATGAAGCTAGCAGTGTAGGCCATGCTGGCATTCCCAGAATGCCTCCTAATAATTACCTAGGCTGACAACTTCAGGAAAATGAATCCACCAGTAATTTGCAGGACTAAAAAAAAAAAAAACAGGTTTCCAATTACATACCTGAGCAGGCATGGGTGTTGTTTTAAAGCAGCAACTGTATGTCACACAGACTTGGGAGGCAGTCACCTTAAAGAACACTTATTAATTCAGCAATCTACGCACTTGCTCTAACCATGAATCTTGTTAACTAGGGGAAATGATCGTTGTGGAAGATTTTGGCCGGCAACTTGCAGGGGATTGCTCACCGTGCAGAGACCCATGTAATGGGCTGGCTTGTCTAATCAGATAATCAAATTCTCTTCCACTTAAGAGGGGTTAAGGCCGGGCCCTGTCAGGAGACACGGGCAAGACACTGTACTCAGCTCCAGACAGGCAGAGTGACTCCAGCCAATAGCCAGGCCTTCATAACACCCTTTTGAAGGAACACTGTATCTCAGAGGTATAGCTGAGATTGAGAAAATACTGGTCTCAATTTGTTTCAGTCACCCTGCACCTGCAGACTCATCTTGAGAACAGTCAAGATCTAGGAATGCAGTTAATCATCATTCATGATCAAAATTGCCACTCAGTGACATACAATTGTAGTTGGCGTTGTCCCAACAGACTCATGCACATTTATCTCTTGCATGTTTAAACCAAATTTGGAAATAGTCAAGCCTTGAAATGTACATGCACGGTTGGGATGTTGAACTGGCTAACTAGACAAGCAATCCACAATATTGCTGAATTGAGCTTGTTGAATTCGGTGATTACTGGTGACATTTGTGATGTCAATACTTGCAGTCATATTCACTACCTTTGTTCAGCAAGCAATGTGATGGAATTTTTTATCTTTCATGAAGGAAAAGCTGAAAAAATCCCATTTCATCATCCAGAAGCTTGATATCTTTGTACATGTAATTTCGGTAGATATTCTGACTCAAGTATAAAGCATTTTCTGTGCAATATGTGGGCTTTCTGTTGCTTCATGAACAGAGAGATTTCTGTCATTTAAATAAGTTCTGCCTCTTTTGCTGTGTTTACAGTCTCTATCTCAAGGCTTGGAGTAGTTTCCAGTACACCACCAAAAATGCCAGTCATGGAGACCCATGTTTGTTCAGATTTGTTACCCAAAAGTCTTTCATATTCTGATACAGCCTGTGTATTATACATAAACATTTAACATAAAGGGGGTTTTATATGTTCAATTGGTTTTCCATCCGGTTTCACATTTAGTCCAGGTACATGTACATGTAAATGGTGATTTGCAGTATTGCTTAAAGTTATGTGGAACATATTTAGCAGTTTGTGGAAGTTGTGGGATAATTGTTCTTTTTTGTCTGAAGAATTTATGGTTCTCTATGTTCCTGGTTATTATGAAAACTTGTACCAGAGTGAAACCCTTTTAAGCACAGTTCTGCTTCCATCAACAAGATCTAGAAATTGTAATGATTCTTTTGATCACAGGCTGGGGATTTGTGTCCATTTAGTGCAGTATAATGTCATGTGCCCAATTTTTATCAAGGTGCACATATCCTTGTTACTATTTTAAAAGCCCGAACATTCTGCTGGTAAAATTAGCATGCTCTTCGCTGTACGTGTACGTCGTACTTAGAGTCGCCACAAAAAATGACCAAATGGGGAATGGCATAGGCTTGAACTGCAACCCCAGTCACAGAAAGTAAGCTGAATCTTGAGATGCTCAGTGTACATGTACTTTTCCTATGCATTGGCCACATCTTCACAAATATCTGAATCAATTTACAAATCTGAATCAATTAATAAATCCATGCTGGTCGAAAAGCAAATTTGAAATTGGCAGAAACATGTTACACACCCACTGCAAGTAATTGAAACCTTTGTCAAAACATCAGCACCATGTACAGAGCAGCCTCAAACCAGCACGTCTCCAGCCCACCCTGTGAATTAAGATGCACTCCTGCCTTATTGTGTTGACTACAGTTTTTCCTGCCGTGTAAACAGTGGCAGTGGCGTGCCAGGCACAATTTCTGTTAAGTGTTTAAAAGCTACAGTATATACCTATGTGGGTGTTTCTGTATTGATCTGATGAGTAGGCTCAGTAGGATGCAGCGTGGAGACCTTGATGGTGGCTGGCCTACTTACTGTAGCTCCACCTGATGGCCTGGTTGACCTAGAAAAACTGTGTTGGAGAATTGAGTCAAGACTATCTAAGGATGAGGTAGACGCATTCTCGATTGCATGAGTAGTGAGTTCAGACCCTTGCTAATCACATGATAGTGGTTCTGGTGGTCTCAGTGACGTGGATTTTGGACTTTTAGTAGCTGAAAGTTAAACACCAGCCGATGTCTTTGAGTGGCTATGATACATTGGCAGCAGTGTATTCAAGTTGACGGCTAGAGAGGGAAAAAGTTAAGGAATTTATTTTCCAAAAACATACTCAGAAATTGAGCATGTTAATGAAAATGTTTGAAGGTAGGAGGATGGATTTCTAATACTCTGAATGTGAAGCACTGGCATTTCTAAAGCCAAGAAAATTGGGGGAAAAAGGTCACAGAGGAGTGCTTAGCTGCTGCTCCAAAGCCTTTTTTTCCATCTCCAAATTAAGACCTTTGTTCATGTTTAAAAAAAACTTGTACTTTGTAATTGTTTTTTAATTGTCTGATGTATAATATTGCATATGTACAGCCTTTGGATTTATGTTTGTATTCTCCGAGATTATATACATTTACAGTGGGATATTAACCCTATGTACACATGTAGATACATCCCCCAAATCATTTGTGGAATGGATCTCCTCAGTATACCTAAATGCCTGCAGTCACACCAAATTTGATAACACGCATGTTCAAAAAAAAAGAAAAGAAAAAATGGCGTGGCTCTCGGAAGGGGGGTCCCACAACAAGAGAATATTGCAGTGTAGCGGCAGTTCATTAAGTTATCAGGAAACTTGATTCAGTCAAGGTCACTATATCTGCAATCGTGTATTGGTAACATTTAAATTAATCAGTAGTCGTCCTGCCAGAAAATCATTAAAAAGAGAAGAGCCATTGGGAATCCTACAGATCCTTGCATCAATATGATCTCGGGATTTTTCCTGTCAGTCATGGCATGCAAGCGCGTGCCTCGCAATACCAGATTGCCATATCGTATCATTTTGATAACCCATGCTGTAATTATGTGGACCAAGTTCTGGCAAATAACGCAATTGCATGCCTGGACAGGCAGCGGCTGGCCATAAGGCCTGAAGGGTGCTGTGAACTGTATGATCAAACCCAGGGCCTGGTGAGGAAAATCTATGACTAAACCATGTCCCCTAGGATGTTGTTGCATGCTAAGCTTCATCAGAGCTGCTCTGTGCAAGGCAATAGGCTTGCCTCATAATCCCCACATGCTTGGATTATTTACGTCTGATAATATCACCCGTAACGGATGCTAAATAAAACCTGCTTCTCCCCTTGCTCCTCTGATGGGAGCCACTACTACACAAGTCTCATGAAGTAGATTTGGCAACCCCCTTCCAGTGGAATGGAATTGGCAAGATATGGAGAACAGTAATGAAAACATTTCAATTAAATTATTGATTTTCATATTGGCTGAGCCCTAGTGCACAAAAGCCTATCCTTTTGTGTGGCCCATGGGCACGTGTGGCGGTGTGGCGGTGTGGAGGCATATACATTTGGGTCATGCTGATCTGAGTTGAGCTGAAATGGAGATGGGGATGCAGGCATCATCATATTGGCTGACAGTGCCTGGCTATGCAGACCACTCGTCAGTCTGGTTCGAGCTATCAGGCTATATCAGAGCATCGAGTGTCGTGTGTCTCTGGTCTGTGCAGTGGTTATTGGTCCATGCTGTACTCAGTTTCACCACAGCACTCCCATCGGAATGCCAATAGGAAAAGATAGGAGTGAATACTTCCTGGCCTCCTCGTCCCTTCTATGCTGTCCGCAGCCCTCATCAGCATTGCAGGCTGGGTGTGTAAACATCATCTTTATCACTGCCATCATCTCATTCTGTGTTCACTGATGCCGTTGTTAATACCTTATCTAATGGCTGATCCATTGGCGTGATGGAGCTACCTACTGTGCTTTTCATCGATGTACATGAAGGCCAAATACCATAGCAGTGCTACTGTACCCATCCAGAAAGACTCACCATGCCAACTAGCATGTCGGTAGTAACTGCTTGTTCGTGCACATGTCTATGAACAGGGTGATTGCTTAGCATTTGGTGCACGTTAAACCTTGACTACAACAAGAGAGGCTGACAGAATGAATTTTGTACGCAAAACATTGGGCTTCCGGAAGGCCAAGGGTAAAGACAAGGAACTACCTCCACCTATGACACAGAAGAAAGATAGTGTAAGTTGAATTTGTTATGCGCATTCTGTGTGTGGTGGGAGTGCATATATTATTCACCATCAGGAATCTAAGTTGTCAAACTACATGTGAGGATGCTTCCAGCTTGTATTTCTAGTTAAGTTTATAGCTTTGCATGAGTGTTCTTGTACAGAGGAAAATGTTTTCTGTTTGTTTTCCTTTAGCATGTCATTTGATAATGGTCCTCTGATGCAAAACAACATAATTCTTACAGGCTGAAATCCTGCAATTGAATGTGTTTGCATCACAGAGCTATAGCTTTTACTAGGAACTAAATTTTCTGTGTACAGTGAGCCCTGCAGGGTACGTCCAGGTTTGCGTACGTAAATGTGTATTCCATATTTTTGCATTGAAGCCAAAATACTAAGGACTGTCAGCAAAGGAGTTTTTATTTTGCATTAGATACGCAACACATAAGCTTGTACATGAGCTGCAGATTATCCTCAATAAATTTGTCTGTTTTTAGGTACTTGTTTGCCATGCACAAAGAAAAATGCACTGATGTGATCCACGTTTGTGAACTTCCACACTTTAAGAAGAACTTGTGCAAAATTGCATTCCATCATCCAACGTCTATATTTTCTGTGGATATGGCCGTGAATTCAAAATTTCTATGCTCAGGATGGCTTCAAAGCTAAGGGAAGAGACGTTAACGCTCTGGCAATCTAATATACATGGAAGCTCTATTGTGTGCTTCGTCAATCACAATGACTCTTAAGTTCCTTAAATCTCTTCATTGAGAGTTCCCACAGTGGTTGGTCAGAATTTCAGCCCTATCAACGAATTGCACTGATATGTGAATTTCAGATGTTCCGGGTTCATAGTGGCATGAGTCACCTTTCATGGAGAGCAGAGATCAGCTAGAGAACATTTGTTGAAAACTTACATGTCTTTTTTTTTCTTGCAGTAGGAATTTGATGGGATGTAGTTCCGTACAGGTTTTGTTGAACTTTCATTGGTGCTATAAGTTTGTTCCGAGTTATTAAACTGTGCTAACAAAACTTACATGCCAATAACATAAATTTCCATTTTGAAAGTAGTTGTCAAGAAGATTTTCTTAGAGAATTTGAATTTATTTGGAAGGAAAGTTTTAACAAATCCCCTAAAGCTTAAATGTTGAGATTTGTATCATTTTCAACCATCATGTGACTTCCATAATGCATTCCTCTTAAAAATGCAATAAGAGAAAGTAACACACGTAAGATTGCTGCAATCTGATATGTATGTATTTAATACACACATAATGTTGTCATGTGTCCCTAAATGTCTGCCAGAATGCTTTATCATTTTCTCATTTATGTTGTATGATGCTCAGAAAATGTCCACTTACATTGAGATGCTTTAAAGGATCAATTCTCCTGGATGTGTTCCAATTTTGTAATTTTTATACATTTGTTTGGGTGAAATGGGCCCTGGCTGTGACATGTTACATGTACATGTACATTGAATGAGTATAGGTGCAAAGTAAGATAGGTAGGCCTATGTGCAGTTGAATACCTATAAACTGAAATGCCATACCCTTTCATGTCAACAAAAAACATAGGGAATTGGATATGATCAGATAATCTTTTCCCTGGAAACCGAGAAGTCACTGGAGACTGATATTTAAAGTGAGATTTCTCTAATTGCTGATGAATTGGCTAGTTTTGTATTCAAGATTCACATGTACACAGCAAGGTTTGACCAATTGCATTTGGAGATAATCCTCACCTTAAAAAACAGAAACTATCAATGTGCACTTTTTTCAAACAGACAGATAAAAATGAACCAAATAATTCTGTTCACACTTGAACTGTAACAGCAAAGACTGAATGTTTTCATAATGATTTTGGACCAAGTAATTGGTTATTGTGTGAATTGTACATCTGATGTACATGTAGTTACTTCTGTACATGAGTATTGGCTTGGTAGATTGAGGATTAAGGTTGCCACTGCCTATTATGATCTTGATAGGCTGGTGGTTAACTTGCAATAATTTGCCCTTGGGGTGAGGTCAGATATTTGCCATCCCGCATTACTTTTTACTGTGGAAGCACTATGTTATAAAGAAGATCCTACCTTTAATAGTTTAAGCACAGGCATTTGGGGGAAAGCAAAGCAAAAACAAATTACGGCATCAGATTTTTTGTTTGGTCTTAATTTTTGTTTTGTCTTTGGAAAATATGGAGAATCAAAACATTAAACATACTACCATCTGAAGGTTTCTGAGGAAGTCTAGAAATAGTCTCATTTCATTAGAATTTTAACAAAATGTTGGAACAGAATTTGTTCCAATGTACTGTACATGGATTGTTCCAGCATGAAATAAACTGAGAAGTATGGAGCTCTACACTCATATTAGTGGGTTGAAACACCAATCAAGTCACTTACCATACATTCCTAAAATAATGCTAGAGTGGTTGACCTTAACTAAGGTCAACAATCCAAGCCTGGGTATGATATTACTTCATTGATTACTTACTTGATTGAATAATTTGATGATAATGACAACTATTCCAAGCCTTTCGATCAAGTGAGCAATATACTGGAATGTGGTTAAACAGCTGTGATATATACAGCATGTATCTAGAGAGTGCTCATGGGTAACAGACCTGGATTGTGGAAATTGCAGGGACTTTGGTGTCCTCAGATCACAACATTATGTTTCTCACAATTATCCAAGTCTGGTTCAAAAAACTATGTAACAAGATTGAAATGCACATGCAGGTGAATCAGAATCTCTGCAAGAAGATTGCTTTGAGTGAAAAAACTCATGAGGGACAATAAAGGACACATGCCAGGCATTCAAATGTTTGATACCATGATGTGTCTACTTAATGTTCACTGTGTCATAATTTTGTAAATTGCATGTTTTTTGGCACATTGGCTACATGTACCTTGTTCTGATCCTTGTGTTAAACCAGGATAATGGCAGTGCATCTGTGCACGTGGCAAGGAAATATGCACAATGTAAAGTATTTTTGAAGCCTTTTCACAGTCTCTGGCTTGAAGGCTTCATGTTTTATGAGTTTATCACGATAGTTCCACTGTGGATACATAGACAGGTTCCAGTATTTTCCATTCAGCCCTAGAAGCAAATGTCAGGAACTGACTCAGGAGTTTGAGACAAAGCAGACGATGGAGACAAAACTGATCTCCACGATAATGTGCAATGATGGGTTCTATCTTCAAGTGGAGTGAATATACCGTATACCCGAGTTTGGATTCACAGCAGCAGTAGTGCTCAAGTGTTCTCCAGTGTAGGATATTGGTACCAGCTGTTGGTTGTTTCTGCCATTTAGGGTGAGGCATGCATGTCCATCCTGCCTCACTGTGTTTATACAAGGAATGTATAGGTCTCTTTCAAATGCCATCACTTCCTACAGATAGCCATGTGCATTGGCGTGTTGAATGTCAAATTCTCATGATGCGCATCAGCTGTGCCGTATTTCAAAGAGTTTTATATCAACGTGTGCGCGTGCATGTGTATAAGACACTTGCTCATGGCAGGCACATGACATAGAATACGCCGCTGTAATTTTCCTACAAAGACTGTGTCCCGTAAGAGGTCTATTAAGGAAAACAACTTACGTTCCGGTATTGATTCTGGTATAAATTGTGTCATTGGTTTCAACGTGAGTAATAAGTATATGAATATGTACGTACTAACTGTGCTACCGGTCTATTCGTGTAGCTTCTCAAGCAACAAAAAAAAACAAGTTTATGAAAACTACTTTCACACTTTTGTTGTTTCAGTTACAATGTAGATATGATAATTTGGAAACCTGGAGGTCATTTTTCAGTGTTGATACAGTATATTGACAGCAAACACTTGCAGTGAGTCTGTTCTGTACTTCCAAAAAGTACATGTAAGCTGATTTGAGAACAAAGCACATTCCTGAGTCGGGTGTAGTGGTAGTGATAGGGCAAACCTGTGCATCCCATATTGCTGATCTGGACCCTGGAATACCCCTGATGCACTTCAATTTGTGCATGCAACTTTAGGATACCCACCTGGCTCATTTAAACTAAGTCTCTTTTTGTGAAGTTGTTTTTACTTCTTATATAAAATTTAAGCACTACTGGATCTTTGTATGTGCCCATGTCTGCTCATTTGCATCTCTGTCATGGACTTTTAGTTGTGCGCATTCAATTCAATGTTTGGTACACTGTTATACACTTAGGCATTTCAAGACCGAGTTGTGGGAACAAAAACTTTTCCCCATAACTGTTTGGTTCCAGAACATCCGTTTCAGCACCTTTGGTGTCCCCACAATTGTGAAACAAGTACATATGTATGCATGTGCCAGTGATGTGTCCTGTTTGGGTTGTCTTTATGGAGAATAAAGGTAAATATCCACATGGAGCTATCTCCTGTTGCCACACAGTTTCCGTCAGCTGAGGCTTTGTCACATGTTCATTGATTCGTGTAGTAAAACCTTCACCATCATTGAGGAAAAGGGATTACATCAGACCCGCAATTGTATCAATCACACAGAGTCAGCTAATCAATATGGATGATACTGTGAAGAGCAAAAAGCACAAACCTGTCATGTGATTTCGTGTGTTGCGTGATTTCAAGTTTTGCATGGTTGAGTTAATGTACCATAATGTTGAGTCATGCAGATTATAACTTGTGAATACTGTCATTGTTTACGATGAAGAAGTGCTTATCACAGGGACAAAGTGTAATGTGCAGAATAGTCAGAAAATTATCTTAATAATGTATTCTTTTACAACTAGAACTTTTTTGTAAAAGAGACCAACATTCAGTTTCATTTAAGTTCAGTTTCAGCCATAAATCAAGGAGGGTCATTCTTGTTTTCATGCATTACACTGAGTACACAGGAAATGATGCTGTGTTATCAGAGTTTCACATGCTATTTTGAAGAACAAGAAATGTTTTCTGAGAGAATAAACATGCAGTACTTAACGCAGTGTAGAGTGTTGTGCAGTGGTGTAATCACAAGCTGGCCTCCAGCTAACTTTTTTCTCAGCATCATTTTCAGCTTAGCAGCCCCAGAAGTTGGCCCTTTTAGTCTTCAATCATTCATGTTAAGTGCAGATGTCGCACCTGTACTTCCTAATGCCATGTCAATTCTGTCACTGCATTATGTACATGTACATCATTATTGTCATCTAGAGTCCCAGTTACCACTCAGTAATCCTTGCTAATGAGCTGCCTGTCATAATTAATGCGTGGGAAAACAGCTGCACCAGAAGCCAGAGATGAAATAATGAGCTTGAAAGGACCCTTGGTTTGCAGTGTTATTTTCTATTGCAGTTCTTGTGAATGCTCATTTGTGAACCCTTTGGTCAGGTTGGTGCAGTGGCTCTTTCCTTGCCTTCCGCCTCTGCTATCCAGGTTCGAATTCCACCTAGGTCAGCATGTGGATTGGGGTTTCAGTCCCTGCCTTCTCCATGGGGTTTCCCAGGAATGTTTATCCGTTGTTTTCCTTGCACCTCTAAATCTTAACTTTTCATTGTCTTCTTAATTGTCACTTCATCCTGTAATTGGCACTGAATGCACTGTTGTGACAGCATGTCACAATTTGTCAATATGGAGTGGTCACACTACTGTCAAACAATGCAAAGTTGACAAACGTGCCTAGCCTTGAAATTGATGTGTTACATGAGTATTGGTAAAGAACACAATATCGTAATTTGTGTTAGCTCCCTTGTGAATTTAGTGAAATGACAGCTCAGGAGACATTTGTTTGTTCATATACAAAGGAATACACATGTATATTAAAAAGTCATAGTTGGTCTCAGAGGAATTGCAGAGGAAATCAATTACCCGGTACTTCTGCTTTGACTCCATTGCATGGCTCTGCTTATATACAGAGTATGGAGACTGTTTGCTAACTCTTGCATGAAATTCTTTACTAATACTTTCCTGGACTCGTTTGAACTTTCATAGTCTGTTGTGCAAGATGTATTTTAGCACAGAATGTTGATCAATCAACACAGATGTCTGTGATCAGTAAAGCTGTGAAGTTGGACCTTTACGTAAAAAGTCATGTAAAAAGTTTACTTGAAGTTTACGTAAAAAGTAATGTGTACAATACTGCTATCACATTATTGTAGGTGTGACCGAGCAGACAGAGAGCAATGTGCTGTTGGAAATTATTGATGAAAACGAGAAAAAAAATGAGATTTAAAGAAGTCTTCAATGCCTTCTTGTACCTAAATCTTAAAACTTTGTTTTACAACCTTCAGTCTGTGACTTGGAAAATATCTTGGGTTTGGCAGCCAAGAGAATACTGGTAAAAGTAGATCTGGATGTTGTGTGTGGGGATACTGTTTCAATTTCTGAGAAAGATTCTTGATGAGTCTGGGGGCTTCTATCAGTTTTGTAAATATGAATCATGGCAGAAAAGCCCAAACTGTACCCGTACTATAGGAACAAAACCAAAGCTATTTGCCTTAAGCATTTAGACGACAGATGGTCAAGTATTGTGGGAGGTTCAGATGACAATGAATTCCCATAATAATTTCCCAAATCCTATGAATTACAGGCAAGTGCTACATGTATTCAAAGATGAGCACTCTGCTGTCGGAATGCATGAGTAACCTTGGTAGCAGTAGCTCCCATCGCTTAGCCATGCTTCATCACCTCCATTGGCGCCATCCATGATTAGATTCAGCCAATCAGTAGAATACATTACTTTCAAGTACATGTGCATTTACGTGTATCTTTTGAATCACCCTTTAAATGGAATAATGCCTGGAAATAAAACTTGCTTCAAATAACTGCGTTTACCATTTCATGACCAGCTTCTGTGTTTCTTGCATGAAAGGGCCATTTCATACCAAACATTTTTGCATGTTTTGAAAATGAACTTGCATCTTGGATGGCACCATAAACAGAACCTCAAGGAAATAAGTTGTTTTATAAATGCAGGAAGAAAGAAATAAGGGCATTATGCAAGGATCAACAAAAGCACAGATGCTTGAAAATCATTTTCATGAACTGCCAGCCGTGACATTGTCACAGTGGTCTTGCTGACATCTTCTCGGCTTTGGAACATCAGTCAATTTTGAATACCTCATTACAAAAAATCTAAGATTTGCATAAACCACTCAGTAGTTTTCAAGACATACAAAATCAGAAATGACCTTTGAACCCTGCTGTCTCATATTTGATTGCATTTTTACAGTATCTGCTTTGAGTATAGACACTGAATATGGCAGTCATCATTGATGAGACTCACTACTTCATATTTGCTCTGTCAGTAAGGACATTTGTTAATCACTAGTCTGTTCATGTACTCATGAATGACAGGGGATAAATGGTAACAGAGGATTTTTTCACTGATGGAGTAGCTTGTGAATTGACTTTGAACTGAATAGCGCTTTGTTAGGTCTTGATTGCAACACATTAATGAGACCATTTTAACATTGATTCCTTACAATTGCAAATTCTAGACTTAAGATTTCAACATTTATGTGTCACTCGATATTTCATTTCACTTCACTTGAAATATTTTTATATAATTTACCCATTTAAGGGATGAACTTTTTGGAAGTAAAAGTAGCATTATTTTGTGTACTTTTTTTTTTTAATTTTGAGGCTAGTGAGTTGTTCTAACATTGGTTTTCAAAGTTTGTTGCATGATTATTTTCTTATATTTTCTTATCTGAGTAAAAATTGGTGTCTTCAAAATAGTGAAATAACTACGCGATGGGAAAAAAATAGGAAAAAAAATAGAAAGCCTCTTCCCCCAAGAAAACAACATCAATAAAGCTGGCTGCATATGCCGACATTGGTTTCTTTCCATATTTTCTCTGGTCTTGCACTAACAAAGGTTAAACATTTTCTTACCCAAGTTTTAACACAGTTTACTGAAAGATAATGATGGGATGTGTATCACTATGCTTATCTGTAGTTGCCCATATGGTATGCAAACATTCACTGTACATGCATTTTCAACATACATGTACATTTTTACTTCCCGATTCCTGTTAATGTGCTGTAGGTGCTGACTTTTTTTAACTTTAAATTTAATCAGGCTTTGTTTTATGTGATCAGATTTTCTAAAAACTTTATTATTGATCATTGATGACAAGCTTTGAGAATTTCTGAATGTTGACTGAACATGGCCACCATGGCATCATTATCACTTTGACTTCCACTCCAGGTTTTGTGTTGGCAGAAAAACCTGCTGTGTAGCATACATGTTTGTCAGAACTTGGAAATTGATGGTATCTTTGTATGGACAAAATTGGTTTGGTCCTGTGGGAGGTGGTTTCACCTCTTCCTTTGCAATTATCAGTTGGAACCTACATTTAACTGGAAGCACATTTGGAGTCTACAGGGAACACCAAAGACCATGCATGTCTTAATGCTGAAGTCATTGTTCTTGACAAGAAAAGGTTTAATCCATAATTCATTAGGTTGTCTGCTAGTGACAGAAGGGATACCAGGAAAACCCTCAATGAGGCTTAGAGGTACGACCCATGTTCAGTTTCTTCCCCAATATTTCTGGTGTACCTTTCTGTATACAGAACCTCAATACTGCAGGCTTTTATTTTGATGCATCATGCATTTTTGGACACTGAGTTACCAAATTTGGAGTTGACATATTGTGAAATGTAAAATGTTATTTAAAATATTTGTCACTGAGTTTGTGTGGAGCAATGATGATTAGAAAACACTTTATTTGACTTTAACTTTACAGAATAAAATATATGCAGCATAGATATCTCTGCGTGTACACCAAGTTTATAAATTTAAATATAATATGTCATGTTGAGGAAATGACACCTCCACCCTCAGCCACATGAGAAGATAGAGAAGAACAGGTCCCCTGGGGAAAACCCTTCATTCAAATCCCTCTGAATACTTTTGTTATCAATGCATAGCATGATCAAAAGGAATGAGTGCCTTGAAGAGTCTTGAAGGCATGTACGTGTGTACTCCAAGTTCATGTGGATTTCATTATGTTTCACATTTATGCATTGCAAAGCCTGATTTGAGTGATACCAGTAGGAGGCATAAAGGCCGGTTCATCTATCGCAAATAGGAACAAGAAATTGTGATATCACAGCAAGTACACTTGTGATATGAATAAAATAGTTGAACACTTTGATTTCAACACAGAGTTGCTTTAGATCATGTACATTACCCATTCACATTCCTTCATTCCTGTCATGTTTGTGTGATGTGTCCCCATCAAGACAAGTATTATTATTTTCATGTACACGTACAAAGGGACAATCATAATTGGAACAGTTGTTGTTGGCCCTTAAGGAGTAAGAGTACATTTGCATTTAAGGTATTTTTGCCATTCATGTTTGTATCCATTCAAGGAAATGTGTGAAATCTAACAACCACTGTACAAATTTCAAGCATATGCCATTTCAAAGCAATGCCATTTCAAGTATTTTCTGGGAGAATATAACTATTGTTTGTAGCACTGGAAGTAGTATAACCATGTACATTGTACTTTAGGAAAAAATACACGGTATTCAAAGGAGATGTGTAATTTGTAGTCGAGCAGTGGACGATTTGGAATTGAACCATTTGCAGCACATAAATTTGGTCAGGACTTGATCAGATGGCCTGAAGCTGTCTGCATGGGAAGCAGGTTTATTCCATTGGCTGAAATATTGGATGTGACTTTGCGTAACTGTGTTGATGTAGGGACTGTGTGTTTTCAATTACACAGCAAATGAGTTGGTGGTACGAATGCCAACGGGGCACCGGACAATCACTGATAGGCATATTGCACATTTTGCACTTTTCTTAATGATCAGTAGACATAAAGAGATAGTGCAGCATGTTGATTCATCTCACTTATTTGGGGATTTGTTTTAGGTCGTTCATCGTTTTCCCTTTTTTTTCTTGGCTTAATGATAATCTGTTTTACCAAAATTATTTCAGGACATACCGTCACCCACAATACAAACATTTATGAACATAAATTTGTTTTGCAAATTGACGTTTTATTTATGTGTGGGCTTGCATGTTGGTGTTACTCATTTTAAATGCTTAATTCTAATGCTACATTTTGATGTGTTGTGTGCAAGTAATGGGTTACACATCTATTTGCTGTTCTCTAAAAATTTTGTTCTAAAGGTTTGGACCTCTTTACTGGTAAATTAGCAATGAGCAATCGAAAAGTTTGTGAAAAGGATGTTTGTGTCGTGATTTTAGATTCATTTCTAGGCATAAAATGGCTTAAATGAGATGTGTCATGTTGCATTGTTGTTTGGATCTTTGTTGTGCCTCCTGTTATGGTACTGTTCACAGTACATGTACACTGTAGATGTCAACATGGTGGCCAAAGGCTGACACAAGTTAGTGATATCAGGTCAGAAATTTGTGCTGCGGTTGTACAGAAGTTGAACACAGTTCAAACTCCATAGTTAGATTTCAATTTGATTGGTTCCTAGCCTCAAATATACTTGCCACCAGAATTCGCACGAACCTGCCTCTTAGGTCACTCTTTAATGCATCAGTATACCGGTATGTCCTTTTCATCACTGAGGATTCGTGGTCCACAAATTCAATAATGTCTTCTAGGCACCCTCAATCTGCCATTTGCTTGTGCACACTTGTTTTCCTGTAGTGTATTTGTCTCGCTGCATTATTTCATTGAATAACAGAGTAGTGGATATCCAATGAACATTTTCCTCCATTGTGTTTAGGTCCACTATTGTTAAGGTCACGTACAAAAATAGTTTGCAACATCACTGCCATTCACAATCAATAGTCACACTAAAGTAGACGTTAGGTGGTGTTTGAAGCTCTAAATATAGATGGGCTGTTTGGATTTGAGCATACCGTACCAACTAATCACTGAATACTAAAGCACTTCACTTTGGCCTGTTGATGTTTAAGATATGAACTGTGTAGAGGTATCAAGGAATATGAAGACATTAAGTCTTCTTCACTTTGACATTTACAAAGAAAAGTACATGTATGCTCAGTAGTGCATCCTTTTTCTCTTTCTGAATACACGCACATTTGCACAGGAATGCAGATGGTAACCAGGAGCACTGTGTGTTTGGGTGAAACTTTTATGAGGATAAATGAATTTCATTAATTGAATGCTAAGATTGGCAGTTTGCCATGGAAACATTAGTTAGAAAAACTATCCAACGTTACTCAACCTGATATATGGCATGAAACTACCTCAGTTTATTCATTCAACTAAACTTTGGCAAACAAGGGGCAAAGAAATTTTAGGGTACCAATTTGGAACAGGTTTGTAGATTGTACATGTACATTCAAGGATGCAGACCATTAAATGTAAAATTTCAAAGATCACAGTGAACCTTATATGACTGGATAACTTGGGCTACAATACTTCTTATATTGTAGATCAATCACAGAGCTCAAATTTAGATTTAATATCATGCATTGTAGTCTTGTACAATTTGCAGCCTTGCGTGTATCTACAATCTATATGTACATACACGTGAAAACCTTATATTTTGTGCTTGCCTACCAGCCATCACAGGCAGAGACCTTGCAACCAATATTCCTTTATGGTGACTGTCTGTGTAATTCTCCTACATGGTACATATGAAACAAAATAATACACAGGACAACCTGTAAAAGGTTGGGTTACTCTAAAACTCCTGGTTATCATGTTTAATACCATTCTTGGATTGAACTGTGCTGTGAATCTTAACTGTAGTTTAGATATTTTTTTCAACTTGATTTACAGCCATTATTTTATAATCTAGTTAAGACATTTAACTTTACATACTTAGAAGATGGACCAAACAATGCTGGAATAAAAGCCAGCTCATTCAAGCTGCAGCCTAAAACTACATATTGTCGGGTGCCTTGAAGAAGATCATAAGCTCTTATGACCTTTTGCCGGGAAGCATAATCGCTGCAAATATATTTTCCTGGCAAAAGGACGTATGCATGCAACTATTTTATTTTAATGAAATATAAAGATTTCTTTGCAAATAGTTACAAAAATTTTCCCAAGTTGTTTGATAAGTTGCTCAAAGGTTGCTTTTTGCACAGCCTGTGTTGATTTTGTAGTAAAATTTATCCATTTTTACTAAATAAAGAGAGTGTGTTTCTTACGCCCTTTTTAATACCGGGAACATTTTTTTCTACTGTAATCATGCTTCCAGGCAAAAGGGTATAAGCGCACTTACAACCTTTTGCCGGGCACACAACGATATAGAGTGCACATGTATGTTTTCTGCCACAAACCCACAGATATGTTATTTGGAAATCTGATGTGTACTGAATTGGTGTTGAGATATTTTGGTTACAAATTTCGGGGGGACTTCATTTATGCTTTTGAGAAATAAATTCACTTGAATTCATATTCAAGTAGTCCATGTCAAAATTTTGAGAAAAGAAATCACACATTCTAAAGTGAATTGGAAAGCAAATGGAGGAACCACCATGTTGTTGATTTCAGCTGAAATTGATGAAGAATTCCCGAGGGCATTTCAATGTATCTCATGCTGCGCAGGAAGAGATGACGGTCGAGTGGCGGCACACGGCACAGGGGGTGCCACTAATGAAATTAAATTCATGGTTTTGTGAATATGTGTCCGTTATTAAAAGTGTGCGGATAGGAAACCTTTGAATAATCGACTCTGCAGCAAAGTGGTCTGTGACTCTGAGGGAATAGATATGGTGATTTAAATGTCTGTCAACAAAAATCAGGGAGTCTGATCTTGATTTGGGTTGAATGCAAGTTGAACTGAAGCTGTGAATTAGGTGCAAAAAAATGCATGGCGCACTGTGCAGAAATACATACATGTAGAGTGTTGTATAATCTGCTTGACGCAGGAATACTGGAAGGAATATTTCACAGTACACAGTGCAGGAATACTTAAGGGTGAAGTAACATTACATATTAATTGTAGGAATCCTGCATGTTGTGGGAAGTATGTCAGAATACTGCTCAATATGGAAATACTGCAGAATATGGAAACGCCATACAGTGTAGGAATAATGCAGAGTATGGGAATGCTGTACAATAAGGTGTATGCATGTACCACATGGAAAAGTTTGCCTGTGTTCCCTTTCATTGCGACTGCTGAGTGGCCTCTCCCTTCCCAGTACCAGGCATTCAATCCACCTTTGGCCCCTAGAGTCTATGATGTTCACACAAAAATGTGATCTTTCTCTCTGATGTCATGGTAACATATTAGTGCATAGGAAGTTCAACAACTTCCTTGAGCACCTCTCAGGGACTTATTTCCAACAGAAACAGCACCTTTCTTGACAATTTCAACACCTTCCCAATCAAACTTCTTCCCCCTACCCCACACTGGCTCCATTCAAGACAGTGTCATCACATCAAAGAAGATCACTGATTCACACATGATACCACCATTCCACGCTTTCTTGCACCAGTTATGTATCCTACCAGTACATTTTGTCATAGCTATGCTGAGATGAGCAACCATGAATGAAAGTGATTACTGCTGATGTAACCACATTGCCAGTTTGCTTTCATCGATGTAGCAAAGATAGAGAGCTATATGGTGAACCTGATATTGTCATGCAATTACACTGGGCTTAAGTCCGCCTATCCACATCCGGCAGACAACCTGACAGCTGTTATGTAGCAGCTAGTAATGTTAGATGGGCATAGCCTAGGGTTATTCAGCCTCTGTGCGGGCATGTGTAGGCTGCCTTCAGCCTCCGCAATTATTAATAACATTGCTTTAATGATGAACAGTGTCATCATACCTGGGTTTGCACTCTCTCTTCAGTTTCACTCGTCATGACAAAACAGAAATGCCTTTATATGGAATGGTAATCATTGACGGTATACTTTGAAAAAATTATTTCAATATGTGTTCAAGACTCACTGACATTTTTCAGCTGTTAAAAATTGCATAACCAAGTATTCCTTGAAAGTGCAGTTCCTTTCTGTTTCTATTTTTGTGTTCAATGCCACTGAGCAAAGCTGGATAAGTTTCCAGTTAATAAGGAAACTTACCACATGCCAAAGAAACTTGGGATACTGAGCTTTTTCTAGTTTTGAAAGGATAACGTAAATAGTGAACATTATGTTCTCAGAGACTGCCATTGCAATAATCACAAGTTCACTGCAGAAAAATATGAAAAAAAGGCCGAAAAAAAATTCCCCCACTTGGCAAAATAGGGTGAGTGGATCTGTAATTTGAAATATGAAAAATGGATAGCCTGAAAATGAAACCACATCTTGATAATTTTTGCGGAAAATAGAAGTCACAATACTTCCATCGTTGTTAAGCTCCATCCTGATATACAGTCATCACTGTACCGATAGGTGTCACCAGGATTTTTGAAGGAGGGGGGTCAAAGGAATAATAAGCAACAAACTGATGAACCATTAACACTGGAAGGGGGTCTGTTTTGAGGGGTGTTTTATTTATGCGAGATTGTCGTACCCTTCTATTTTTCATTTCTCTTGAATTTCTTTTTTCAATTTTTTGTGAGGGGGAGGGCAAGCACTCCCTTGCCACCCCTTGATCCCCTCGTGACACTCATGGTCATCACCTGACTCTGTTCTTTTATGTTTTATTTCAAGATGTGTGAGCATACATGGACCACTACTTTGATTTATAAAGCTGCTGCCTTTCTTTAAATTGAACATTGTACGTGTAAAGAATAAATGCAAGGTTCATTGAGAGAATAAATGACTGGTTCATTCATGTTGGTCGTTGTCATACCACAGGATTAATTGCCATACATTATGATGTTGATTTATGATGAACTGGGAAATTTCAATACGTAAAAGCAAGTCTGTCATGGCTTTTATTATGGTTGTTACGAGTAGGTTTGTATTGGTGCATTGTAGTACTGGAAATATCCCATTCGGCATTGTTGTCAAGTGAAGATCAGTGTGAATGCATGAGTCTCGCAGTATAACTTGATGGGATTGTTTGAAGTCACTATTTTGATACATTGAATCTTAAACTCAGAAGATTCTCATGGATAGTTTTTGTGATCCACAGTTGTTAGGCTTCCAAAGTAGAAATGGCATTTGCATGGAGAAATACAAGGTTGTCAGCCAAGTTGCATTGTTCTTTTGATGACTGGGTAACGGGGTAACAACGGGGTAAAATATTTTTGTAGCATGTGCAGAAATGCTGCACCTGGGAGTAGATAACAGCAGTGCTCAGTGTTAGGCACATGGACTAGTTACTACAGGTAGAAACATGGCATTAAACTGGACTATAGAGCTTCAAGAGTAAATGGATCTCATTACATTGCATTGCATTGTATTGCACTGCATTACATTGCTGTGCACGCGTAAAATATTTGCATGTGCATATGTATGAATATGTACAGATGAATCCAGACATGTGCATTCAGCAATCTCTTTTGGAAAAATGCAAGCATTGGGTTAGTTACAATATAGAAAAATATTCTTGAATGTCAATTTAGTTCAAATCTGGCTCAGCATTCTGCCATAGTACTTACTCTAAATTTCTTGACAATTCAGTGATCTTATACATGTGTGTACTTGACAAACAGATTGTGTCAGGTGTCATTTTCGGGCTTTTTATGTCAAGTTCACTAGTTGCAATCAGGCAAACTGCTAATAGAAATTTTTTGTACAATGCATTCTGGGAGGTAGAAGTTTGACTCAGTCTACTTCAAGGTTACCATATGTACAGTCTGCTAGTCAATTACGTGTCTGACATCTGCCTGCACATTTTAATGTTCAAGAACACATATCCCCAAGCCATTTCCCATCAGTCATGGCAGGGGTTGGGTATGAAGCTCTCGGCTGGTTTCTCTACTTGTGGCTAGTCTTTCTAAGAAACACCAGACTACACTGCAGCTCAAATTAGGAGTAATGGTTGAGTGGTTCATGCAGTCATTGCATTATGGAGGAGTCTTGCTAGTGACGGCCTGTCTGTGTCCACTGATACTCAGCTACCAGTATCTGTTGAAGAGGCAGGTGCAGATGGTAACATCTCAGACGGAATTATATTAAGAATCATTTAAATTACATCAGACTGCCCCCCCCCCGATCTGGGGATGGAGAGCAGGTGTTTGGTTCCTTAATCATAATAGGTGGTAGGGGGGGTCAGGGACGTGGGGGCTGTGTTGCATCATACAGATGGTTAGACTGGTTCTGGATCAAATTCAAATCAACAGGAAAAAAGATTTTGTAGTGATTTGTTTTGTTGAAGACCCAGCTCGTTATAGCAGTGATTTGTATATGTATGCAGCATTTCAAAGAAACATGTTGATTTGTACAGAGCGTATAAAAAAAAGCAACAAAATTTCTTTTGAATTTTGTGGAGACTGTATTATTAGTTTTACACCAAAATGACTAGTAGCCCAAGTTAAAACCACAGATCCCCTCTTTCCAGTGAATGTTCCAGGCCAATGTTGTTTATTTGCATATGGTCATGGATGGCTAAACAATCATTCGCTTTGGACACTAGGACAAATTAGACTTGGGACTAAGTTTTAGACACTGCAATCATCAGAGCATCTTATGCTATTGGAAGTGAACTTAATAATGACAACTTACCATTGTGTTTCGTAGCATTTCTCTCTGTAAACATTGTAACCATTAAGATATTATGTCATGCTTTACCCCGACTGCATTATGAACACATTTGGCCTATTCATTACAAACATTTCACAGGAGAGAAGGAGAATTGGATAGAATTCATGCTGATGTTTCTAACTGAAACTTGGTCTCAAGCCCACTTTGTCCCATGGTTCAAAAAGAATGGTTGTTCAGCCATCCATGACAGTGTGTGAATAAGTAGCATATCACTAGTCATTTTGGTGTAAAGCTAACACAATCTCAACAAAATTCAAATTAAATTTTGTTGTGTTTTTTTATACGTTCCTTATAGTCCTTGTTTTTTCCAATCAACTTTGGCTCCGTCTCAGGCTTCAACTGTTTTTTTACTAGCCGACTTTGAAGCTGTAAGCACAGTAATCAGTCTAATAGTGCCACAGAACATCAAATAAGATGCAAGAAAGCCAAAAATTATCGTAATCCAATGTAATTTAAACACTTCAGGCCCACAATCGGGAATTGGTTTTGGGAACGAAGCCTCAGACGGAGACGGAGTTGAGTATTGGAAAACGGCCTTAGTTTGCTGAAGTGACAAACAAGTGCCTTGATTATAATTTGGTATTTAGCAATTAAAAGATACCAGAAACATTATTAACCCTCAGAGGGAAGGAGAGATCCCCTTATATTTTCTGCCATATTACATTTTTCCCCTTGCCAAGGATTTCCATTACCTAGCTCAGTATTATTTGTACTTAATGCAGAGAATTAATTTACCTTCTTACTTGGATAAAGGAGAAACCTATTCTTCCAGTTGTTTACTGTCTTCACTGTCTGTCTGCATCTCACCATACTCCCACATACACTGTACCAAACACTGAGATTTGTTGTTCTCCAAAGACCCCAATGAGGATTGTCATAATCATTGCCATTTCTGTTTTGATTAGGTGCTTTCCCTGGGGCCTGATGTGCTTCCTGAGTATAAACTACAGTCCCCACGCATTCACAAATGGACAATCCTTCACTATTCACCCTTCAAGGCCGTGTGGGATTGGATCATTCTCCTCTTGGTCATCTACACAGCTATCGTGACACCTTACAATGCGGCCTTCCTGCTGGAGCGGCCAGGTATGCTTTTTATAGGGGCTACTTCCATTTCGCTATTAAAGTTAACCTTTCCAAATAAGTAGAAATCCAATCGGGACAATGTGTCAGTTGTACCTGACTTGATGTTACCATTGTTCACAGCATAATTTTTAAGTTAGATTATCTTGAACCACACCATGATGCCAGAAAAAAGTGAACTGGAATCTGCTGCAGTCCTTGCTATTTTATGTTCTATTTGTCCCTCCTGAATTCAAAGTATATGCATATATATGTCAGTATACTGTTGGCCCTGGGCACCAGTGTTCCCTCTAAGCCCTACTCATTCATGAATACCAGCACCATTTTCGCAGCATTGTTAAACACTGGAGCCTCACATTTCATAAGATATGTACATGTACCAGCTACATGCAGTTTGAAAAATCAAAAATTCAAAGAGAGAAGCGCATTGTAGTACTATAGGCCTTAAAATTTTTTGTAGGCTTCTTGGCCAATGTACATGTATTACTTTATGCTGTGGCTATATACTTCTGCCTATTAGATAACCTGTCCCTGCATGTTAGTCATCATTATGCAAACCTTTTTTTATTAAATACTGGCACGTTCAACCAATTTTGCAGAAATCCACACACATTCACTCTGGAACAGTTTAGTAATAGCATTAGTTAATAGACCAAAGTGTATAAAGGAAACTGACTGTAGAACACAGTGTTAAAAGATTGTTGGAAAGCTCTGAATTGATTAGCGTTTGGCCATGGAGGTTTGATGAGCTATCCAGCCACCATTATTTGACTGTGCTTAGTTACGAGAGCTGAATGTCTCCACAGTGTAAGCCAATGGACCGGTGTGCTGATTCATTTAATTCCACTTTAATTAACTTTAACACATTTACTGTATGTAGATGTATCTAGCATACTGTACGAACTACATTTTAACTGCAAGCTTTTAACCTCAATCATAAAGATGCACTCTTAACAAAGTCTTTTAAAAACTCTTTTAGATGACATTTTACTTTACATTATAGAAACAGTTTTCTTCTGAATTTTTTGTAAGCTTCATATTGTCTTTTTTTTAATTGAATTTTTAAATGAATGCAAAAGCAGATATTTTTGTCCAGATTCATGGACCATGTTTATCGCTGACTGGTTGTCCAGATTCATGGACCATGTTTATCGCTGACTGGTTGTCCAGATTCATGGACCATGTTTATCGCTGACTGGTTGTCCAGATTCATGGACCACGTTTATCGCTGACTGGTTTTAAACATTACTTGGCCACATTTATCCTCTGTCAAATCAGTCTGCTAAACTTGTCATAGGTACAGACATTTGTGGATGTTTACTTCAATTTAAATTTAGAGCACATGGTTTGAGTATCATAAATATTTAGCTAATTCAGGCGATTCACAATAGTGCACCTTCAAGAGTTTGTAGCACATTGGCCAATCATAACGTGTGAAATCCGTTGACCCTTTCCAAATGCGCATTGGGTCAACAAACTTTGCGCACTATGATTGGCAACCGCGTTGCAAACTCTTGGAGGTGCATTATTGTGAAACAAATGGAAGAGCTGGGAACTTAAGGTTGGATAGCTCAGTTGGGAGAGCTCCGTTGCAGTGTTCCGGAGGTTATAGGTTCAAATCCTGCTCCAGACGATTTCTTTATTCATCTTCATATGTAATTAATATGTAAGTACATGTACCTTGTCAGTTTCCCCATATACCATAGGCTGATGATTTAAGTTTAATAAATGTGAGAAGTGAGAAATTGGGCAACGAAATAAGCAAATGACAAAAGAGTAGATGGACATGTTGAAAACAAATCAAAAACCTTTGGCAAAATGTCCTTTAAAAAGCTTAAAGTTATTGAATAGAAACAAACTGATATTCATCATGATGTATGCACAAGAATATAAGACATATAGAGAGACACAAAGGCAGAGAAGATTGGACTAACAAACAGGTAGCTGAAAATATGCTTTATTTCGTATTCTGCACCTGTTTATTCCAGTCGAGAAGGTAAGTTAAGATTGCCTCAGCTTGAAGGCAATAATGTACATACATTAGAATGATCACATCCTGTTGTTGTGAACCAGTGGTGTTTTGTTGCAAATATGCTATTCATGTTATGAAAAAGTGGTCTATTCAGCGACACGTGAGTGCAGGATTGTGACATGCTGTGTGCCTGTAGTATGTAATCTAAGGACTATACAATAACAGAAAACAGTATCTGTCTCTTGCATCTTCAGAAAAAAACTATAGTGAAAGGCTGGAGAGAAAATTTAGGACCTGTACAAATTTTCTTTGCAAGCAGGGAGAGGAAGTCCTTAATGTTAACCCTTCCAGATTCTCAGCAATCCATTTGGAGGTTTGGCAACTTTTTCAAGACTGAAGAAGGTTTATACCACCCAGACAAAATTACATTTACGGCTGACTGGAAAGTTGAAGTTCAAGTTGGAGATTCAGGGCATACCAAAACCTCCTGGAAGTTTGTAGTCACTGTGGTGGATTTGTCCAATATAGGATGTAGGTCCTATTCAATCAAGTCATCTTTAAGGGTTTGTTTTGTTTTTGTTTTTGGGTTAAGTTAATTTCTAGCATTGTATGCATGGCATGTCTTAACCACACATTCATGTGAAACAAAGAAACATACCTCTGGAATGGTTGTCTTGCAGAAATTCTTTTCATACATATGCATCCGCGCATCACAAGAGAGGATATTTCTGTTGTGTTAAGATTTATGCTTACTGAAGGAAGTGAATCTTTCCAAAAGATTGACTTACCTGTTTAAGTATGTGTGGTTTGTTGCTTGGAATTGTGCTGTCTGTGACACAGTGCATTTTATTTTTGGAGGATACATGACATGTTCTGCTTCTGGGTTGCGGCAGTGTGTGACAAGGTTGTGTCTTTATGTATCAGTCTTCCCCAGAATTACTATTTCAGTCTGACACACATTGGATCAAGTGCTTGACTGGAAGAAGGTTTAGACTTTCTGAGAGAGTACAGATCTCACCCTCGACTTGTTTTACTCAAGTTCAAACAGTGAACCTAGTCAGTGTGTTTTTCTGGCCAGGTTTTCCCTTATAGTTTGTGATGATTTCCAATGGGTTTGTAGGGGTCCGCTTCCCCAAATGACAAATGAAAGTGAGATATACTGCACAAAATGTGCTAGCATCAAAAATGCATTTTGTGGAAGGGGACTTCAACTTTTGATTGATTGAACTACCGCCCAGTACATTTATAATTAATTACGTCTTACATCATGAAATGTTCTGTCTCATACACTACTTATATTATGGGGATGATAATGGTTCAGCTTGGTCCATTATCATCATTAGGCCCCTATTTAGTTTCAGTTTAATACCAACCCATCACACTTTTACGCCTAGATATGTTGCATGGGCATCATGTTTGCTGGATTCTTCCCCTGAGCTGAAGGCCAAAGAGCACACAATTCAAACTGCTGAGTGAGACGTCTGGTTCTTTTCAGAACCACATACACTCACCCAAAAAAAGAATTAGTCACATGTTACTGCAAACCTTGTATTTAGTACTTCCACCATGCATAGTCTCAAGTTTTACTTGCTGGACATCAAAATAATATATCAGAATTTGCAAATCTTTATAAAATATACCTTTCTAAACAAAATATCAGATCATAGATTGCAAGACAAGTATATCATGCCTGGTAGTGGCTAACAGGCAAAAGCTCATTTGCTCTTATTTTTCCTTTCAGTTCTCCATAACAAATGGGACACCCGCATTTCAATATATTCACTATATTTCAATTGTATACATGTTCATTCCGCTTGCAGTTTTAATATAGATTGAGTTACTTCTTTCTTAGTGAAAGTCGGTGTCATGTTATTCTCAGATAAAGGATTTTTAAAAGGGGCAAGATTTTTAACACATGCAGCAACCGAAGGCCTTCAACAATTCACCTGCAAATTACAGTATTCATGCAATGCAGTGTGAAGAATGGAAATATGGGGATATGTCATTTACTGTATTTATTTTATTGAATGTTGTTCATGAAGAGGGGCATTTAATTTCCCAACAACTGTTCAACAGCTTTCCAACACTTGATATAAACATATACATGTACATTTAAATTCCATTTTTATAATTTTTTTGTAAATTTCTTATATTCTCTTCGTCAAGCTGAGAAAGCAGCTCTGGACAAAAACCCTGAATCTCGGTCTGGCGCTGAACGCTACAGTGATCCACTGACCGTGATTGACCTGATGGTGGATGTCATGTTCATTATTGATATTCTCATCAATTTTCGCACAACCTACGTGAATAAGAATGATGAGGTGGTGTCCAACCCAGGAAAGATTGCTGTGCACTACTTCAAAGGATGGTTTCTGATCGATGCAGTAGCCGCTATTCCATTTGATCTTCTCCTCTTTGGTGGTAATGACAAGGTGTGTTGCTTAACCACTGATAAGATTGTGGCCTTTACCTGCAAAATTTGTATCTGTAGAATATATCTACAAGTATTTTGTTCACTGGTTTGGCATTTAATGACGCATGACACCACTGTCTAGTGTTATGGTCAGTAAGTAAGCATTTACTGTTGTTGCTTCAGATAGGCTGTAATAACAGTTGCGGATTCAGCATTCGTGAAAAGGGGGCATCCAATGTGGGATGTCTTACTTATATGGGTTTGCCCCTTGGATTCTCACTGCCATTGAAAAATTCAGTACCTACAAGTCATCCTAACAGCCGATGACAACTCTTTTCACAGCCATTCAGTTCAATGTAAATGCATCCCGACTTCGGCACTTAATCAATGAAATCAGCAAGTCAGGAACTGATGGAATAGCATTAATTGTCAGAATCTGCCAGACAATCATTGCATACAAACTGTGGAGGCCCCTCCCGACCGAAACGTAAACTATAATGTTGTCATGCTTTTTTATATGTGTACTATCCTGTTGGGATTCAATGGATCATGCCCCCCCCCGAGAGTAACATAACCATTGACTGCCTATGAATATTGATAAGTCCATTCATTTTTTACTGATCAATTAAGATTTTTTTTCCTTCCTTATGTGCAGCAATCCACTACCCTCATTGGTCTTCTGAAAACAGCCCGCCTTCTACGACTTGTCAGAGTTGCGCGAAAACTGGATCGCTACTCGGAGTATGGGGCTGCAGTGCTCCTTCTGCTCATGTGCATATTTGCCCTCATTGCTCATTGGCTGGCCTGTATCTGGTTTGCTATTGGGCAAGTTGAAAAGGGAATGGACAAGAACAACAACAACATTGGCTGGCTAGATGACCTAGCCCGAAAGACTAAAACGTCTTTTAACGAGACTACAATAGAGTCCAAGTACATTACAGCATTGTATTTCACATTCAGCAGTCTGACCAGCGTGGGATTTGGCAATGTCTCACCCAACACCAACTCAGAAAAAATATTTTCCATTTGTGTCATGTTGATCGGATGTAAGTATTTCCTATGTTTGTGCATGTCTTTTTTATATCCCATGATTTTGTACTGAATCAGTTTCCAAATTGTAATTTTCTCATGTAGGCCTAACTACCCGGCATTAGAACCAGGGATCTGTGTAGCCAACCAATTCTGCCAGGAATTGCATCTAGTTAATTTAACTGAGTATCGGGACCCATAACCAACTTCAGACTTTGCTTTATAATTTCTCTGACAATGAATTTAAAAAAGGGTTTTAAATCCACTTGAGGAGAATCTGCAAAATGAAAGCCAGACCAAAATTAACATGATAAAGCCACCCTGATGTGTTAGCTTACGGTACACATTTATATCATGCTGTGTGTGTTGATGCACCAATGTAGTGATATTATCAGGCAGACTTGAATGAATTCTCAGTATGCAGGGATAGAAATAGACAACTGGCCATCCAGGCTAGTTTTAGCCCCTGGGTACGTGTTTGACTGCAGCTGCAGACCATGGCCCACTGGCCAAGGGCTATTTACAAAATTTTGGACAAAGATCATAGAAAAAAATTATTGTATTCTGATAAACTTCAAAGCAATGAGTGTACGTATTTAGCCATGAAAATATCTTTTCCAGAGTTTTAAATTGAAAGTTTAACAAAACTATTAAAGGTTAATAATACTGACCGAAAACGAAGGAAATTTATGCTGTCTTGAGGGCTACTTAAGAAGTGAAAACAGCACACATGAGCAGGAACTACCGATATGTCTGCCGGCAAACACGGCAAACAGGTGCTAATAGTCCCCATGTGCTGGGTTATTTTGAACCCTGTGCACACAGATATCCAACTCTTAATATTGGTTTGCTTTAAAGGGTACATATTCTTCGAATCGGTACTAGGTTCCCCATGTACCTGTAAGTGCACACTCCTACTCCCAATGTCTACTTTGGGCTGTCCTCCCTAATAGCTTTCATTTCCACTTGGTCACACTTTCACACTCACAACCTTTATTAACCCTTACTTTCTGAGTATTTTCCCTGGGAACCTTTTTGAACCTGCCAGAAATCCGGTATTTTCAAGATGTATTGTTTTGTCAAACATTTGGCATTTGAAGTAGCATGCAGACAGGTTGGACACTCTTTCCTAAAGATTGAAAATTAAAAGTACATGCTGAAACCCACATTTCTCTTTTTGACAAGACATCGGTTCATTGGGAAATACTTCTCCGGAGTATTAGTGTAGTACAGCAGCAATGAAGGTATCGTCCTTGTCCATAGGCCATTCAAGTTCTTGTCATCATAATTGGTGATGACAAGACAAGTTTATCCAAGTAGTTGCATTCATGAAGCTTGGTCTTGCATTCACCCCATCCTAGCTCTGATGTATGCAAGCATCTTTGGCAATGTCTCGGCCATTATCCAGAGGCTGTATTCCGGCACGGCTCGCTACCACACCCAGATGCTGCGCGTCAAGGAGTTCATCCGCTTCCATCAGATCCCTAACCCACTCAGACAGCGCTTGGAGGAATATTTCCAGCATGCATGGTCTTACACCAATGGCATTGACATGAACATGGTGAGACTCAATACATTCTCTGTAATCATGTTCATGTGACATTTGTTACCTTTGTGATTTGGGACCTACATGTTGTGTTTTCTACACTCAATGGACATCTAGTTATCACACGCGTGTGATAACTAAAGCACTATCGATGGTGCCTTTTGGAAAGGATATAAAACAGTATCTCACATCACAAGAGCAGTGTTGTAGCCCAGTCTGCCACACGTCCATCACAAGTCATCCAATTGATTTAAGCCAGGTCATAAACTATTCAAATGAACTGTGACAAAAGCATTCCTTAGTGGACACCCTCTGTCATTGGTTACCCTGTTTCCTGTCTTGTTATTGGGCTTGTGGTTGAACTTGTTATGGACTACAACATGACACAAAAGTTAACACTTTGTGTTTCAGGCCAGTAAGACTGAAATGTGAAAGTGTTGAATTACTGTAAAAGACGAAAAAATAAATAACTGCATTGTCACAACAAGCTTTCCTGCCACGAAATTACATATTTGTTCCAGATTGGGACACACCCTAAACGTGTTACAGATGCATCCCACACCATACCTTTGAGACACAAGTAATGCCTTTGGCCAGCCCGCTATCATCCCCAAGCTCTTACCCATTTCTAAAATACCCGCAGTTTAAAACTGTTCTGCCACACTTTTGCTCCCACATTTAGAAGCAATGAGACTATCAAACAAAAACAAACAA
>NW_019091472.1:611785-677226 GCF_001949145.1 Acanthaster planci | reverse complement strand
ACCCACAACCTCCTGCTTTTCAATACATCTTGAAAAAACAAACAAGCCAGTGAACTGCACAATATTCGGGACTCGTACAAAAAAAAGAGAAGCCATGCCTGAATCATACTGCCTCAGAGTGTCACTCAGATATCCCATTTGTAAGTGATTTCCTCATTCGCACACATGCACTACAGATTACAAGCTCCCTTTGGATGAATACTCAAGTGTGTTAGCTTCTGGTTCCATTTGGTCTATGGAACTCAATGTGCAGTGGGCATTGTTTAAACTGAAATCATGCCACACGATATGAACCAGATACATAGATGAATTTAGTGACCATGGTAGGTTTACCACTGCTCATTTGCAGTGTGGCCCCTCTGGTGATGACAGGAGTCTTGGTAATAACAATTATATGGAGACACTGTTCTTAAACGACGCTCTGTACAAAATCGGGGATATCACTTGATTTATCTATAGACCATTGCACGAGTGTGGCCAGATGCACTGGATGAACGACTGGAGAGTGGGTACTCTCCAGGATTCAAAATAAATCTCTTGTTCTTTAAACTTCCGAGTGGGGTCAGGCATTTTTTTGTTATGGCAGTCTACACTACAACCAAGCTCAACTGGTTGCTTTCCTCGATTTTTAAGCTAGAATCATAGCGTTTAATGATAGCATGTCCTTATCATGAAGAAAAAGACAGTAGAGTCAGGCAGGCATTGGCCCTACATGTATGACCTATTCTGACAGGGTCAAGTCACGTATGTAAATTACATGTGCACACATTCATTCTACAGGAAAGCTAGAAGTGTCATTGTCAATACAGTGGACCTTTTCCAAGAAATATGCAAATTAGACAGGCGCATGCATGCTACTACCACTGGTTGGCAAGCACGGCCATCAACACTGTTGGCAGTGTAGGGGAGCTGCTGTAACCATAACCTGGTGTGGTGAGGGTCAATCCAAACTGTATTACAGACTTTGCCAGATACTTGAGCACGCTTTTTTAAACTAAGTGAAGTTTTCAGTGTCCTGAGGTTGGAGAGTAACAATTCTTAGTCTGTAAGTTTGGCATTCGTGTGAACTATACTAAAACAGAAATGGTGTGTATGTGGTCATAGTTGCGCATTTGTATTATTAGATCACAGATTTAAGCAACTTTGCCAACCAGTGGTGGTAATGTGCATGCTCCTACCTTATTTGCATATTTCATGGGAAAGGTCCATTTCAAAGCCTTGCAGGGTGCCATGACATTAGATCCCCAATCTAGGACATAATGGCCTTAAGATAATGTTCAAATAGGACACCAAGGCTATTTATAATCAGGTATCAAGGCCAGAGGCACAAATTGAGTAGGGCAAGAAGGCCGAATGAGTACACACTGCAGTGACAAATGAAAGTCATCTTATGAGTCATAGAACCTCAACTTCAAATGTAGTGTTTCAGTTTCAGTTGTAATGGAAATAGGATGACACAGCTTTAGTTCTGTCCTTTCAGCTTGAAATTTTTTTTAACAGCACGAAAGCTTACAAATGTTAAAAGAAATCAAATTAGCCCAGTATGCATTTTTCCCCGAGTCCTGCATGCTTGCCGTCAGTGCTGCTTATGCACAGGGTGCAGTAATAATCAAATGCCCTTTTCACAGTCAGCTCCCCGGGCCCAGCAGACAGACAAACCCATCATATTGGCCCATGAATCTGCCGATCAATCCAAGCACTGGTCTAGAGGTGTCTACTGTCTCTTCTCTCATTCTGCTCTCAACAGATTTTGTGTGTAAAAAGTTTGACAAGAACAGCAATCTTTCCCAGCAATCAAAGCCTCTGGCTGTCCAAATCTGTTTACACATTACAGTTGGAAAGTCAGCAGAAATCTCTCTGAAAAGAACCTTTGAAAGTAGATTTCTGTCATCATCACAAGGCCACCGTGCAGGCAGCAATGTGATTCCCTCCCCCATAGATTGCCTGCATTGCTGCTAAAAATCAATAGTGACTGATGAGATGAGGAAGCCATTGGTAGCTAGACGGTACAGTCATCTTCCAGTGTACAGTATGTGCAAAACACATGCATCGGAATTCATCCCTAATATTGATTTTTCCTGAAACAGTCATGCTATATTTAACAAACATACTATCCACATTCTTACATAAAAGGTGTGTCATCTGGTTTTTTTTAGAGGTTCCATGACCCTCCTTCTAAAATAAGTCTTGAAATTGAATTTAAGAATCTGTTTAAGTGACCAAATAAGCAAAACAAGTCTCAAATTTTAAACTGAGAAGATCTTCCTGCTTCTTATTCCAAAAGTTTCAGCAGTTAGGAACACATTTTCTTTTGAGTTTGTCACAGTACATAATAAGAAATGGTGGTCCGGAAAGCAGAATGTTAGAGGTATGTTTTCATTTGAAAATAACATGATCTTTGGGAGTCTAGGGGCTCTTTCCTTGCCTTCCACTTCTGTGGCCAAGGTTCATATCCCACCTAGGTCAGCATGTGCATTGGGTTTTTAGTCCCTACGTGATTCCATTGGTTTCTCTTGAATATTTGTCTGGGGTTTTCCTCCCATTTATAAAAGTGAACATTTCTTCAGTGTTTTAATTTTCACTTCATCCTGTAATTGGTGCTAAATGCAGTGTTGGATGAACAGAAATGAAATTTATCATCAGGTAGAAATCCACTTGAGCGTAGATTTATATGCCTTTAAGAGAAACGGTCTGAAATGGGACTATTTCATGGAAAGTGTTCTCAACGGCCAAGTAAAGGTCGTTTTGGTCAAAGAATTTTGAAACAGACACCCACTGCCAAGGCCATGTTGTGATTAATATCCCCCAAAGTCATTGTTTTCTCAATAAGCTTATTGAATGAACTAGAATTTTCCATATGAAGCACACTGCATTGTCCGTTTACCAATACATTTGTTCATTTCCTTTCCTTGCCAGGTTCTCAAAAGCTTCCCAGAATGCCTGCAAGCTGATATCTGCCTTCACCTGAACCGTAACCTCCTTAACAACTGCGCGGCATTCAAAGGGGCCAGCCCAGGTTGTCTGCGAGCATTTTCCATGAAGTTCAAGACTACCCATGCTCCGCCAGGAGACACCTTAATTCATCGGGGTGATGTGCTCTCTGCACTGTATTTCATCTGCCGAGGATCTATTGAGATCCTTAAAGATGATGTGGTCTTAGCAATACTAGGTTTGTAAATGACAAGGCATGGTTTCCTTAATTAGGGGGAGGTTGGAAAACAAAGAACAAAACATGTGCTTAATAGGGCACCAGTTGTTTTAAAAGCTACAGGTTTGCTGTTGCAAAAGACAATACAAAATTGGTAGGGTTAAAGGGGATAGATTTCACTATTTTACCTTTTACATAGTATTTGCATGGCCACTGATATTAGTTTAAATAATCATAAGTGAATTCACAACTGTGAATAATCACAGTGTCCTGGCATTTCTTTGACACAAGTTTGTAAGATCTATGTGTGAATCTATGCGGAGGTTGGAAGTGGAGTGCTGATTGCCAGGGCTTTCATTATTCATTAATTGGAAAAAAAGGTCGCAACATACAATGTGTGGATAAAAACTCGAACAAAAGGAGTCATTCACATTCTCACAATAATTACAGTTACAATAATTAAATTAAATTGCAAGCAGCTATGGCCTGTACTCATTGTCATGGGTTTTCAATGACATGAGAAACATTTATTGTTGTTTCATGAACATTATAAAACATGGCCCTGATTTAGACTTGACTGCAACTGTTACTCGGAAAAATGGCAGCAGTGGGGAATTGGAACTACCGAAAAAACTAACAAAATTAAGGATCTTTGAAAAAAATGGTCACACAAAATTGAATTAATGGAGACAAAGCACACAAACCTCTACGTTTCAAAACAAGAGGACAAAAAAAGTTTTTTTTTCACAAAAATGTCAAAACAAACCCTAGAAACCAACCAATGAACTTAATTATCTTGAAGGGGAAGGCACTAAAAACAGTGACTATTGCCAACTTACAATAAATCAAGGAAATTAAAACCAAAGACAAAGAAACTAAAGCTTACACAGTGTGTATGCGAAACCAAGTGTATCATCCGGTCAAAAATCTGTAAATCAAGAACAAGAAAATGGACATGCTATGAAACAATCTAACTAAAATGCCAAATGAAGATTATAAGCAGGAATTCATAAGAAAAACTAAGACAACTGGTTGCCAGTAGGCCTTTTGAAAGAACTTGATTTGTTTCTCAGAAACAGTAAACAATTGGCTTTACATGTACATCAGGCCTGGTTAATCATGGGGAATGAATGGGCCAATCATTGTAGGGACCAATTCAACATCCTTTCTAAGTAAACCTGTATGAGTGTGACCTCAGCTTATTAAAGTAGACTCCAAAATGTAACTTCAGAATAACAGTGGAAAATTTTACACTGTACATGTCAAGCAGAGGGGTTAAGACAAGTCTAACTCTACTGGTGAATAAAACATTTTTAGGGCAGTAAGGAATCACATGGTAGAGAAGTCGCACCTCAAGACTTTGAAAATGGTGGAAAACAAGTACATGAATGGCTAGGAATAAAACTAATGACATAAAAATGCGTAATTCTTATGCTGTATATAGATTTAGTAACAAGTTTAGTTTGAAAAATAGATCATACTTGCTTAAAGCATGATATATTTACATGGCTGTAGAATACGGTTGTTTCACAATAGTGCACCACCAAGAGTTTGCAATGTGTTGGCCAATCACAATGCGCGAAATTTGTCGACCCAATGTGCATTTGGAAAGGGTCAACAAATTTCGCGCGTTATGATTGGCCGACACGTTGCAAACTCTTGGGGGCGCACTATTGTGAATCATCTGTATTGAGGAATACTGAGTTGTATCAGAAACAGGCTGTAGTTGGTGTTTCGGTTGTCTGAGCACAGTCTCATTATGCTGCTGGCATATTGAGACTGAGAATGGCTCGAAACATACATGCCCACAAGAACTTTAGTAGTTTCCATGTTAACAACTTGGCTTGTGACAAGTACCTTAATACCCAAAACCTGATCCAAAATGGTGGCATTTGGATTCCTTTGGGGGTTTATTACCCTAGATCTCTGATACTTTGTGGAAGAATTTTTCAACGTCATTGTTTTGCACGCAGAGAATTGATAGAACATGATTTCTGGATTAAGTATTTCACACAGCCTACATTATGTGCCAGTGTTGAGTGGGGCTCATGCACAAAGAAAACTGCATGTTTGCCAAATGCTTGCAACCCTGCCTCACTAGGATTAGTTGTGGTTCCAGTAAAATCCTTACACAGCCGTGCACACCCATACGTGTTCTGCAGTTGAATAGAAGATGTTGTGGGAATGTAAAAACAGTACAGGGACCAATTTTTGTCCCCACAACTCTTTCAACTTCTCTATGGGTGGGTTATACACTCATATTCCATAGTTGGGAAAACTTACAATGTACATGTTGAAACTTACATGTAAATGTTTTGGGGACCAGAAACATTGTGGGGACAAATAATGTTCCTGTCACTCAATCTCGACTTTCCTAACAACTTGATACCCGAACTCTAAAATATCTACACACACATGCACTTAAGCATCATTTTCTTGTTGTAAATGTGCATGACAGTAAGTCCAGCCAGGCGTGCATTTTGGCAGTCATAACCAAGAACTGGATTCAAGTTTTACATCAAATATAATTCTTGCCCCTTCAAAATTTCCAGAGAAAATCGCAATTAAAAACAACCACTTCAAGTTTTGGTCATAACCACTAAAATGCACCTTAGTCGAACAAAGATAGTTAAATCAGCATTGAACATAGCAACCAGTAGGAATCAAAGGTTTTGACGAGGGCCTATTGGTCCCTATATTTGTGTGTGATGTGAAGGTCAGATCTACAGTTCAGGATTTCTTGTACATCTTATGTAATTTTACTGTTCCAGAAAGAGTCACCTTTGTCATTACTCTTGATGTGGTCAATACGCTATCATGTAAAATCCTTTGTTTTAACGTCACGTTAGTTAGGAATCGCTGTTTTCAACAGGGTTTATGGTGTGAACAAGACATGTGCTTCCCATCACTGGTATTTGTGCTTTACTACAGGGAAGGATGATGTCTTTGGGGAAAACTTCTGTCAGTACGACACTGTAGGCAAGTCCAAGTGTAACGTGCGAGCCTTGACGTACTGCGACTTGCACAAAATCCTGAGGGAAGACCTGCTAGAAATTCTTGACATGTACCCGGAGTTCTACCATCAGTTTGCTAAAAACCTTGAAATCACCTTTGTGCTTCGGGATGTAAGTGAAGTGTCTACCTTGAGCCATAGACAAGCTGGTCATGTTCTTGCATTTGTTTGTTCCATTCCACAAGACATGCAATCAACTTTTGCAGGAAGTTATTAAGTAGAAATTATTATTATCAGTTTATAGCCACAGCTTCTCTCAGAGTAGTAGTCAAATCCATCACAAGTCCCCCCAGTCAAATCTGTACTTGTCCACTGCATCGTTCATTCATAAGTCAGGTCACAAGCATTTCAAATGAACCGAGACAAAAGCTTTCCCTTCTCACTTTCCACTGTTGTTAACTTGTCACTGGTCACAACACTGGGTTCTGACTGTTACACTTGGCATCATATTTCAAGATGTTGTTTGTGATTTGTTTTTCATCATTTAACAGGAAGACATTGCTTTAAAAGGTCTGGATAACGAGAATGAGAATTCTTCAGATGCAGAATTCAAAAACCAAGCAGGGAGTAAACAAACACACGAGAAGACTAGACAGAGGAAAGGCCGCTATCAAAAGAAGGGTAATCACACAGTCCTAACTGCATAAATGATCCTCTCTAATAATCATAAGGAATATGTACCAAGCTCACTTGCCATTGTAATGAGAGAAACTGTACTAATGGCATAAAGGGCACCAGACTACCCTACATATCATTGAATCACAGCAACAACAGCTGCAGGGGAAAAATGAGTCTAGTTAACTGTTTGTGGTGGAAATTATGGTTCATATGTTTTGACCTCATTGGGACTTAGTCTAAAAACAGCCGAGCATTTTCAGACCATCTCAGCTGGGGGAGGGCCTAGAACTCACCTGTCCCACATCTGATCTGTTCTGATCTGTTTGAAACTTGGCTTGCATGTTAAGTCACTCATTTCAGTACAGCTGTGAAGTTTCAATTTAATCTTACACATGACTTTGTTGTTACAGTCGTTTGAAATTCATGACCTCACATCTGTCAGCCCACTTGAATTGAACACATCAAAGGGAGAAATATAAAAAACAATCTTTTGTTGATATGTCTCGGGAAAATGAATACACAAAATGATTATATAGCATGGTTATAACAATAACTGATTGTACTATATAGTTTCCTTTTTCTAGTTTAGACCCTGTACTTAAGTAGCTGCAACTCAAAAACAGCTACTTATTCATGATAATGATGACTCAGTCTGATTTCATGACCACCAAATCTCCATCAGGAGCTGCTAAGGACTCAACCTCGGTCGCTGTGGTACAGAACCGCCGCAAGAAGTTCTCGCAAAACCGCGGGGGCAGCTCAGCTACCTTGGACTCCAGTGATGAGGAGTGCGGCACAGGCATCCTTGAATTCTCTCCAGACATGGCCGGTCGTGATGTCACCCCGGCCCCAGAGATAGTGCTGCAGCAGGAGGACTACCGGCGCAGCGGGGGAGGCGCTGGCGCATTCAGCGCTATTGCAGGTAGTTCCACCGAGAGTGAATTATATAACAGCCATGGTAAGACTTCTCTGGTTTGGTTCTGTCTCAGTGCACAAGGAGGGGGCAGGGGCACGATGTTTGATGTTATATTGGAGGGCACAGTTTTCAGTGAGATATTGTTTGGCTGGCAAGTATATAAACAGGCAGAAATATACTAATATGTGTCTTGTCACTGAAACATCAGCAAAATTCTTGTCTGGTTTTGTTCAAAATGCGCTTCACTTGATTGCCTTCTCTAAGGAAAAAATGCAGTGGTTATTAAGACATAAGCTTCTGCTTGAGAAATAATAATAACACATTACAGCAAGAAATTTGAAGGAACTCCCCAAAAGCAGAGATATCCTGTTCCATGTCTCATGTTTTGCTCAAGTTCCGTGCATATTTGATTTTTGTCGTGAAATTCATAGTTCGTGAAGTTTGCCAGCAAATGTACTTCTTTGAAATAGCTTTGAGTTGCGTGAATGTTTTTCTGAATCTGTTTTTCCCCAGCCAAAATGTGTCTCACTAATAGCGCTGTTCCTCCAAGTATAATAGTGCCCATGATAAAGTCTCAGTTGTTTCAAATTATGAAATAGATCATGAAAACAAACTTAAATTGGCATATCTGAAGCAAACATGTATGTACTTCTCACCATGTGCAAGATGTGATGGAAACCATGAGTGATATACATGTATCAGCATACTGTGGAAAACCTCAGTGTGTACAGCACCTACAGTTTCATCCTGTTAAAGTCTTTTAGTCTGGCACCTCTCAGCCTTCTGCTTCAGAGCATTTTCCATTCGTGTGAAAATTTATTTCACGTGAATTAAAAACCTCAAGAAATGCTCCCAGTTGCATCAAACAATTAAAATTCCCAAAATTTAGCCATCAGATCCCTGTTCTTTTGATTTTGGTAACTGCTGTACTTTGGTCTTTATCCTCATAGTCCATAGCCGCTCACGTTTGATCTTCCCTTTAAACATCATATATTTGTTGACTGGTTTCCATCACATTGAGCTGGTTCATTGCATCACCCCGTGCTTCCTATGATTTGCTATCATGCTATGCAACCATTGAGCAGTGATGATCTGACACCAACTGTAGGACACACAACAAGCATTCAGCAGAAATAGGTTAACCCTGCTGAGTGAAGTCATATTCAGAATTCACAAGCAGAAGCACATTGTGTGATTCCTTTGATGTAGAGACTCTCTTTACTTCAAAAAAATTGCCTACCATTGCAGGCTGATGTTAGTCCTTAGTTGTGGTGGCAGATCTCATATCCATCTGAAAAACAAGCAAATCATGAAACAGCTCATTCTACAAGAAATGTCTGATATGTAGCTGTGTGTCCATCTTGTGCATCATTGTCTAATAGCAGAACCCTACATGTACACTGCACTGTGTGCAGACATTTGAATATTTCTCAGTTGTACTGGTAAACAAGTTGCTAATAACAATTGCAGTAAACCATGTTTCGTTTTGGGAGTACATGTGGTTTGGGTAGCACTGAGAAGTTTGGCTTGTGTTACGTGACTTTGATAAATGAACACCAATTGAAAATGATGCACAAAATATGCCACAGTTCTGGAAGTTCATGCGTTGGGTATTGCTGTGTCCCAAAATGCATTTCATTAGCACTTCATTCCTTGATACTAATCGTAGCACACATACCACAGAGTTGGTTTCAGCATCTTGATCACTGTACTAACCTTATGATAGGTACTTGTCAAACAAGGAAGACATTGCAGTTTGCTATCTGCTGGGTGTTGGTTAGCGTAGATTAGCAGAGATTCTCCTGTGTTGCCTCATTAAGTCATAACTTAATGAATTCTGCTTGCTGCAAGGCTAAGCAATGATCCTTGGGTAGTTGTCTCATGAAGAATTAAGGATTTCCTAAAATACTGAAGTTAACAAGCTTTTGCAAAATCCAGAGAGGAAAGGTGAAGAAATACCCATTTTCTTGAGGGAAATTAGGAATCAAGCATGAGAGCATTTCAAATTTGTCCAGAGTTGATGGATAAATATTGGCCAAGATGACAGTCTTGTCAGTTCCATCACAAATCAAATCACAAGTATGGTCACAACTAAACAGGATTAACAGTGACAAAGGAATGCCTTGGTCACACTTCAGTTGAATAGATTGAGACCCACATGACACCGGATGAAGAATGCCAGTACGAGTGAGAGACACAACTACAACACTAGAAAGTGACAGAAGGCAAAAAAAGCTTGCTTACACCTTCAGTGATGAAAGCATTGATCCACTGATATTCCATGGACAAACAATCAGAGAAACTCTTTACATTGACACAGGCAAGAGGAATGGTCCCAGAATTTTTGTCATGTATGAACTTGGCAAGAAAAAGGTCTCGCTAAAGGGCACAAGCTTCGTACTCCTTTTCAATCTAAAAGCAGTTTAAAATAGTGACCTTAACCAGTGGACCACAACTTTTAAAAATCACTGCTCAGAGCTCATGGCATTTTGTTTTATTGTGTCACACATCCAAGTTCCAGATCCCATCTATAAAGAAACACATCCAAGCCACAAGTAAGGTATCTGAAGGTGGAAACCTTACACAACATGTATATGTTATTGTTACAGGACAGAAAGATTGAGGCAGTGTGAAATGCTTCCTTTAGCAATAGGATATGGATCCTTTAATTAGAGTTTTGTTGGTCAAAACATGATGACATTGTTTGAGATTTGCAAGAAACCTTGGAACTGAGCTAGTGCAATGTTATGGACATAACCTTATGTTGATTGTTCCTCAAGACAGACAGGACTGTTTGAAACCTCATGCATCTCAAAACAGCTATTGACACATGGTGCTATTGCCAAATTCCTTTTCATCAGTCCTCATGCTCTGTACATTGCTCTTTTTTCCAGTTTGGTTGTTTTAGGGAGTGTGCAGTTTTCCCCTCTTATGTTAAAGCAATGGAGAATCCTAAATGGATTTCATCAAAGACCCCATTGCTTGCTAATGATGGTTGCATGCTTAACCTTGTAGATATTTCAGTTTGCCTGTTTATTAGCATGGCTGTTTCCATTTCACAGATTAATTTGGATTTATTGAAGTAAGACACAAATGTTACAAGCCTTGCATTTTAGTATTAAAGACTCCCTCAATTTGGCATTGGAAAGCAGCTTGTAGTAAAAGTGAGGAGGATTCTAGCTACATACATATACATGTAGGGGCTGCTCACAATACAGTGCGCCACAAAGAAGTTCCCCAGGGAGTGACCATTTTTCAAGTTTATGGTTGACAAAAGCATGGCTGCCTTGCCGCAATTTGCAATCAAGCATATGTCAGATTACAACTCAGGGAAATTTTTGATAGATGGAGACATTCTGTACTGTAGAAAGAGGAGAAAGAATCAATTCAAACTGCTGCTTGAGACACAATTACAAACTGTTGGCTCATGTAATTTTTGAAAATACTCTCAGGGCCGTACTCTGAGCATAAATGAAAAATTTTATTGAAATAGACTATTTTTGTACTTTACTTACGAAACTAGGGTTTTTTGGTCCAACATTTACATTTTAAACAATTTTCTTGCTAAAATTCATGTTTGGAACAATACTTTTCAACAAGGACCTTTTAGTGCAATTTTTCGATAATGACCTTTCAGCGCTGACTTAATGAAATCTTCTTCCCTGACGAACACTGGCATAATTCAAGTTCACTGCGCCCAGCCAGCAAATAGAATTTGATCATTGCCCACAATGCACTGCAAAAAAATAGCCTCTCTGTAGCAATCTCTTGATGGCACACTTAATCAGGGATTACCCATATTATTTAATTTTGAGTTGAAATATTCAATGTAAAATAGGTGTTGTTACTGCATGGTAAGACATACCTCTCACATGGACCAACTCAACAGTCAGTTGGAAACCATAATTCTGTATAGGAGTGAACTCCTTTCTTCTAGAAACATTTGAAAGTGTTTTCTGAAATTGACTCGGTAAACCAATAGCACTGTTGAGGGGCATACTATATCAGACTCCATGAAAGATTGTTAATGATTTTTGTTTCTTGTCCTTGTTCATTGCAGGTGAGGAAAATGTGGTTGTCTAAATACTAAGACTAATAACGAAAATTGAATTAATCTTGAAAATGTCCGAAAAAAAATCTGAATGAGTATTTGTGATGATCAATACAGAGTTGATGATGTTTGTTCATAGTAGCAATCAGTTTTGCATAGCAAGATCTGTTTCTTACTCATAGCTAGATGTATTATTAAGGAGTAAAGCCTAATATGGTCCTTGCTTGATGCGTTTTTTGTTTATACACTGGACAGCAAAAGAAACTTGCTACTTCTGTCAAAGGCCACACATAAAAATTCCCTCCGTAGAAATAAACAATTTTTGTACACAAGTATGCTGCAATACCCCTCATTAATCACATGCCCGAAAGCAAGTGATTATCTTTATAACAAAGACGAAATTGACATGCACGGCAACTTGGTTACTGGCATGTTTCTTTTGCTGTCCAGTGTAGTTTGATGTTTTTTTAGTTTGATGTGTTGTCCTCACCTGTAGTTATTTGAGTACCAGGGTATCAAACGTTAAAGCTGTGATATGCAGGAGGTTTTGTAACGCCATAACATAATATACAGTGTCAAGCTTGCTTTTGAGGATAGCTGTCATTGAGCAGTTTTTAGAGTGTTGCACTCAGTTGCATGCTTTTTACTTTGTTTTTAGTTTCTACATTAAGCTTTGTTGCTTGCCGCCTGTCCAACATCATGCATGCTCCATCTTCACATCAGACATGGACTTCATTTCTGCCAATTTGTTGAATTCTTCTGAATTTCATTTTGTTGAGAAAACAAACTGTGAATACTTTGAATACCTTTCGAATTTTTGTTGGACTTTTGGAAACTGGAAGACGGTTACCCCCCTTGCTGCATGGAGCATTGTCTGCCAGACAGCCGATGACCCCAACAAACCGACAAGTCACCATGGATGAGTGCCTCGTTTTGTTACAAGTGGAATTTTCTGTTCAGCTCAGTGATCAATTTGATTTTGTTTGACTTGACAACTTGAAACCCACGCCAAATTGTAAAAGTAACTTTGGTCAGAGGTCTGTCAGTGGGCTCTTTATATAATCACAGCTTCGCTAGTAGTGACAAAGGAAAGTATAAGTATTGAGAACATGCGAGCATTGTTGCAATGCAGCTGTGTAGTGTATTATGTGTTACATTTATTGAGGACAGGAACACCCAAAAAAAATCACTTCTGTTATCAGTTGTCACCAGAAACTTCCAGCCGTTTTTTGTGGACAAATCAATGCAACATCAAGGTTTTCTCCAGGACATCACAGTTTTACTTAAAACCAAAAGACATCAAAATACCTTTGAAAAGGCCAATTACAAATTGACATTAAGGTCAGTTGAAACACAGAGGTGCATTTCCCATGGGTTAGAGTAAAATCTATATTGCATAGACCTTTTTAAATCAGTCATACAATTAGTCTACACCATGTGCTAGTGGTGTTTAACGAGTATGTGGTGTGGACAATAGCTGTTACTGAAAGCCACACAATACTCTCAACAGTTCATGTATGTCAACCCACCAAGTTCCTACCCAACAAAGTAGGTTCTACATTTGACAGCATATTCCCATTCTTCCATTGGGCTGGGAGATCGGTATTTAACCACTTACTGTCGGGGAACCCCGTTTCGAGCACCATGGGCTTATACACAGAGCCGGGATGCCTGAAATGGAACAAAAGAGCTGATCTCTGTAACAAAAGACCGTACTCGGAATAAAAGACCTGCTGCTGGGAATTGCCGTCATTTTTCGGCTTTTTTTTGCATTTTTTCAAAGGTAACCCGTCACTGTTTGTAAATAGTATACCACTGTCTTGGGCATAGCGCGCCTGCGGATTAGCACCACGGGCAAAAGTGCTCCAGGGCCTCATTGACGAGCGACACAGCACCGCTGCATGCTATTCCAGCCACGTTTGAAAAGACGCCACTCGCATTCACTGGGAACAAAGGCAATTACGCAACACCTCACAATTCTGGGCTCTCTTTACAGGGCAGCAGGCCTGCCTAAAATACTCAGTAATCAATGAAGGTTGCCTGTCAACTTAGAGTAACAACCAAACAGTCATTCGTGTGGGTGTAAACGTCCATTAAATGAAATGATAAATTTTTGAAGAATTTTGAAAACTGAAAATCTTGAAAATCACCAGTATGTATGCACTGCATTTTAAAAGCACCCGGCAGCATGTGGTTAGTGTAAAACAATAAAGAGATAAGCCTAACTCGTGTTCTAGAACATTCCATTATCACACTGATTTTTTTTTATTTGCATGCCTACATGAACTTTCATCTTGAGAGCTACCAACTCGTTTGGATTTTCCATATTTGATTTTCCATATTTCGCATGGAAATCAAACACTAATACAGAAGTACAGATCTGCATTCGAAAAGACAGATTTTGAAAAATCTGATTGTGGTATATTATACACAATATTGATTGGCTTGCTATGGTGTGCCGGCCAGTGGGCATTATGTAATTAATTCCTGACCAAAACCAATCACATGTGCAGTAAACATAAGGAGTGAGGATTTAACTGAGTCCCAGGTATGGGAATCTTTCCAGTTTAGCCGGAATTCCATTTTTTTCCCTTCAAATTTGTGGTCTTCGAGTTCACTGTAAAAATGGAATAAAATTTGGGGGTAAGTTGTAAGGGGGGGTAAATATTGGTTGACAACACGGCGCTCAAAATTTCCCTAATTCCCAGTGAAATTTGTACATTGAAACAATTCAATTCACACGTCGCCGGACAGTATTAGCAATACCCTTCGAAATGTACAATGTACATGTATGTAGGAAACGAGAAAAAAATTTTTTCCCACGGACCTAAATTCTCTTTACGAAGCCAAAGGAGGGAACCAGTGACAAGTGCAGTCACTTATGCTTTCCCATAAAGCCACTTTGCGATAGCGCGAATGCCAGGTGTCACATGAAAATCCGACTCCAGTAAAAATCAGACTCTTACCTGCTATTGGTTAATTCCTCTCACGTGATTGATCATTCTCCTAATTATCATAGGTATGCATGAGCATTACTCCCAATGGGGTCCTTGTTTGATAGACGTAAATTCATGGCAGTGCTTCTGCGTGGCCAGCCATGTGCGAACTGGCTTTGGAAATTAGTACAAGTACATGTATGTGTGTAATCAAAATCATGGCGGAGGGAAAGAAGTTCATTGAGCATGGAGCTGCCGATCCAAAAGAGATTGACAAATCAGTAAAAAAACAAGTGAAATTGGTCATGGTGCGACAAATTGTTACTGGCTAAAACGGAAGATGAGTACGTGGTGGGCGACTGCTTTTGCAAGCTTTACAGTCCTTGAGAACCATGGTGTGAGTAGTGTTGTATTCGTATCAAAACCAAAAAAGCCCTGTTCTCTTTTCTGTCTGATATGAAAGAGGACATAACCAACAACTATTGAGAAGATTTTGCTTCAATAAATTAGAGGAAAAGGGGCCACAAATTGCCTCAGATTGCACCACAGCCTATCTAGAATCCAAACATATCCGGGGCCCTTAAGCAGGCCCCAGACCCCACGCCATAAGGGCTTCGTGCTCCGCACTCCCAGTAGTCTCCCCATGATAAATTTCATTGCAAATTATTTTCAGGCTTTTTCTTCATGCCCATTCGTATGCCTGGAGTCCAATTTTCACAGAGAACCTAACACAGAGCTGAGGATAGTCTGATGCCCTGAGGTCTACAGATATCTGGCAATATACTCTGTGCTGCAGCCCAGCCAAATGTGTACAGGGCGATTGCGGTAATTTGCTAGCGCTGTGTGGTGTGTACGACGCGGCATATGTACCGGTACTTTCATACCTTGGTCTTAGATTCTGTCATCTCTGTAATTCAATGCAGCACAGCTGATCATAAAAATTGCTTAAACATTGTCATCTTCAAAGAGTTCAAGAAAGCAGCCTTTCAAAAAAAAATACAGAGATGGACATGTATTTCACCACCCAGAAGCGATGACATAACGCAAGATGTACACTTTACTTGTCTGAGCTTTCCATTAAGTATATAAAAGTTATAGATATTGTTGTTATATCTCCATAAACATTCAATATGCTTAGTAAAACAGTAAAATAAGGCACTATGGAGTTCACAATTTCAGAAATATCCAAGCCAAGGGTGGCAAAAATAGTTTCCAAGTAGATGCCTCTTAATGCTCTTGTCAGATATTTTGTCAGGCGGCGGCAAAACATACTACCATGTATTCATCTTTTAAAGTTATTAACTGATTAGATAAGTCAAAAATACACCAAAGTTGTCTTTGAATGTTCAACTATGTCCTAAAAAATAATGAAACAATAATATTTGTGAATATTTGGTTATAAATGTAAACGGCAGTTAGGACTTGTGGATTCAAAATGACGGCCCCAATCACAGGTATTCAAAGGATTACTCTGAAAATAAAACTGACTTGTTTTATCTCAGAAGGCAAGAAAGAAGATTATAAACCTGATTGAAATGTCTACATACATTTCTTTTCTCTTTAAATGCGATAAAGAAAATTAGTCCATCAAACCAAAACTTGTGAACAACTTGTGTCACGTGGTCACAAGTTTTCCTGAGAAAAATCAAGAATAATCCATAACACACGTGGAACAAAGATGGTAAGTGTTTTTGCACGGGGGCCACTTGCAGTTGCACATCCCTATTTAAATAGTCTGTGGTTAAAGGTTGGTAAATCTGTGTCTTCCATTGAAACCTGTTTAGATAAATGGTTTTGATATTCACTCCCGACAAATTTGGAAATTCTTGAAGTTTAAGCAGGCTTAGGCGGTAAAAGAAGGGATAAAAAGGTGCTCTCACAACCAGACCTGTTGAAAATATGTATTCCAACCCCCCTACCCAGATTCCCTCCATAAGACATAAAAACCCCAGGTGAGACATCAGTGTCCCATCCCTCATTTTGGAATCAGTCTTCTGTCAGTACCGCGCATGTAGATCATATCTATGAAAGAAGCAGCTTTGATTTAACAACTTCAGATAAGATTTCCTGAAAGAAAAAGACATTAATTGGGAATTTCAATACTGTACTTATACTACATAGCACAGAATTGATGAAATGACTGTACATCGTCCATAGTGCAATCCACCTTCTTTGTGTCTGTTGTAACTTGATCATATGTTGCCGGATGCCGAACTTCTTGAGTGTTAAACACTGGCATAGAATTTAAGTGGAGCTTTACAATTTACAAACAGGCCTCAGGAAAGCGTGGGAATGGCATTGTACTATTACTGAATGATTCCACTTAGGCGTGGTATTAAGGGTAACGTAATGTTGATCACTTCTTAAACCCTGCAGATATGAAGAATTAATACCTCAGATTTGATTTGTGAAATTGTTGTTGGAACAGTATCTGTCTGCCAGTGTAACAGAATCGCCTCTTGAGCTGTCCTGATGAGCTTTATAGGTTGGCCAGACTTGTCAAATCAGCTGATAACTACCGAGCAGGGTTGAAATCATTGACTGCTTTAAAGGGGGATCTGGTTTCAAATGTTGAAGTTTGCTGAATGTTTACTAGCAAGATGCCAGGTGAATTAACACTTTGATGACTTCGGTTCAGGATGTAAGATTTGACATATTACTTCCCAGATACTTCAGCCTTCCTAAAATACTTCACAGAACTGTGCAGTCTACCAGTTTCCCACACTAAAACCATGGAGCTATTTAACCACTTTATGCCGGGGCATTTTTCAATGTTGATGATGCTGGTCCAGCATGACTATCATTTTTCCGTTTTCAAAATCCTTCAAAAATTCATCATTTCATTTAACGGTCGTTTATAGAGGCATGAGATAATCTTTAGGCACTACTCTAAGTTGACAGGTGACCTTCATTGATGCTCGAGTATTTCAGCCAGGCCTGCAGCCTTGTAAACAGAGCCCAGATTGTGCGGTGGTATATAACTGTCTTTTGTTCACGAACCTGGCTCAGTGCACTGCTGACCTCTTTTCAATAGGAGCCAGATTAGCATGCAGCGGTGCTGTGTGCCTCATCGCTGTGGTGGTGGAGCGCTTTTGTCCCCAGTGGTAATCCGCTCACTCTCAATGCCCCAAACCCTGGTATACGGTTTCAAAACAAGGCTGGATTATCACCACTTTTGAGAGTGAAAAATGCCGGTAATGCCCAGCAGCCTGGTCTTTTGTTCGCAGTACGGTCTTTTGTTACAGGGCCCTGTTTCCTTTGTCCGAGTTCGGAGACCCAGGCCATGCATATAAACCATACGTCTCCGATTCCGGATTCCCCGACAGGAAGTGGTTAACACACCTGCTCATACCCGTAGAAGTGTGCTTAAAGGGCATGGGGATGGGCTCATTTCTTCCAGATTTAGTATTTTTTTCTTTGAGGTCTAGATTGACTCTGGTCGACGGTATTACAAGACAACACTTTGATCATACACTTGTCACGTGCACATTGCATATATATGCTCTGAATGAAGGGTCCAAGTGATTTATTTAGCAGCACTTTTTTCTATTGCTCTTTATTTATTTACTTTCAATTCTATTTATCTTCAACAATTTGACACCCTTTTTGTTGATTGTGTTGAAAATTACACTTTAAACATGCAAATTGTCCAAGCTTTTCTGAGCAACTGATGTCACCGTTGCTCTGATGCCATTCAGGGAAGACGTTCAGTTTTATATGTTTTCTGTTTGAATCATGCATCCAAAATTTGCTCATTGAAGCATTCCTGACAAAGGTTTGCTGAGTGGCTTGTTGTCATATACTGGTACAACAATGAATCTCCACGGGAAGGGAATTATAAAGCAACAAAATATCAAAATTTCCCACAGAAGTTTACACACAGATCAATGCATTTAGGTTTTCCCCTGGAGTGGCACCACAGTTGTACTTATGAATATGAAAATTTGGAGTACACTACAAAAAAAAGGGCACCAAAATAATTTTGTAATTTAAAATAGCAAACAAAACAATGAAAAATGTAGTCAAGTGAAACACAAAAATGCATCTTCAAGGATTGTCCAAACTTCTTACACTATTTTGTTAAAAGGATTAGCCATACCAGTGGGTTGTAAGGCAGGGCAATGCGGTTGAGACTGACGAATGAAACAGCTTTATTGAGTAAGAGCCAGTGACTGGTGCCCACTTTAATAGAGATGCTCGGTGGAAAAGTTGGCACTATAAATGGTGATTGGCCTGATAATATGTAGTAGTAACTCCATGTGCTTATCAACTTACTGTGCCTAACAGTACCCTGTTATGTGGGATAGTAAGTAAGGATAATGTTGTCTTCAGCTAGGATTTTGCGCTATACATTTCAAATTTCTTAACATTATAGCATTTTAGTGTATAGCAGGATTTTAAAAGGTATTTAGAATTAACCTTATCTTCATTAAACCTTCTGTCGGTAGTTCATTAAGGCAATAGTCAGACTGCCAGTAACCCCAAAAGACTTTCCTTCAAGAAAATGGTACCGGACTTGAAGACTGCCCATATCCAAGACTAGTAGTCCTTTTTTCACTTCCGAAGAAGTTCAGCCTGAGATAATCATTTTTATTTCTGTTCTCTTTTGTTCTCTCTCCATCACAGGTGCCTTGTCTGGTGTGAACAGCATAATGCATGCTGTGACTGGTGCTCGGCGATTCACACCTGAGCACTCCTCTCATATGAAACGCAAAGCACGCCACTATACAGTGAATACCGGGTCTGCGTTGTCCCCAGGCAGTCAGGAAACCAGTTTCTCCCAGTCTGCACCAGATATGACAGGGAGTGGGAACCAGCCAGATGTAACAATTGAGGATGTGAGCAGTTTTATCCTTCCTAGTGCAGACATAGAGCGACGGCTTGATGACCTCCAGCATCAAATGACCAGATTGGAATGCAAAGTCACCTCTGATATGGCAACCATCTTGGAGTTGCTTAGGAAGAACTACTCCCAGGCTTTGTCAGGACCCACACCATTGCTGGCCAACCGACCTCGCCAGGCTCGACCCACTTTACCCAGGATGTGGTCTGGTCCCAGACCCCAGAGTCCCACTGCGACTGAGCCTGCAAACTCTAACAGAGTGGACTCCTCAGCACCATCTGATGGAATGAGAGCAGAATCCGAAAACACAAACAGCAGTGTGGAAGGATCGCAACGTGGAAGCTTTCCCAAGGACTTGGCAGCAGCCTCTTCTGACACATCTAACACCCAAGTTGACGGACCATTCAGACGGAGACACCCTGAGACTTTGCTGTTGTCATCCATGTCTGACATCTCAATCGACAGTCAGACCAGTCTGCACATAGATGATTTGGAAACTCCTCCATTTTTGCAAAAAGGCTCTTCCATGTCCAGGACTTCCACTAGTCCCTCACCTCTCTCGTCACCATGGCAGAGTGCTGGTACGCAGACAACTGAATTCCCTACTGTTAGAACATCACCAGACACGGAGACATCACCCTCATCATCAGTGCGCAACACTGATGTCTAAGTTACAAAGATTAATTTGAAGCTCACTTGATCACATTGTCTCACTTATTAGCACAGTACTTGTATATGTATTACAATGATGATATTTCCATTCTGTACAGAGAAAAGAAGCCATTCGTATTTAGCAGTAGTGTACATATTAATGCTAGGAAAGACATCCGTACGTCAGACCAAGTACACTTTTTAAAATGTAAAATCTTTTACCTGTTTTTAAGTTTTGAAAATTTCCTTTGGCCTCTAGGGACAATGTACAGGACACTTTCATAGCTCAATACAAGAAGGAAGAGAACTAGGAAAGGTCAGTTTGGAATGTATGTCACACGGTGAAAAATGTCACATGCTAGTGCATCACTGCACCTGCATTGACACAGGAATGTGCATCTCTTTTTTACCATATTAGGAGAATTTGAGAAAAGACAGACACGGTATTTGCATGTTAACATGTGTGATTGTGATGATGGGTCATTGTTTGGTAACCCTGTCTCTTGGGTGGATGTATTCCTCTATTCAGACTTTCACCTAGTCTGTCACTGCTCTGTGTCTGCTCTGCATCTACAACTATCATTTTCTTAGGGACATCCAATGGACACATGGACTACAGACCAATTATTACACATCAGTGAATTAGGGAGAAGAAAATTGATGCAGCATCTGAAGTGGGTATGTGACAGATGTCAACTGCTTGGTGGTGGTATCTTTTCACAGCAACCTGTACCCATTATTCACTTGCCTAAAATCTCAATTTTTGAGAACAAGAAGATACTGGTGTCCTTTTTATAACTGAGCTGTACACGGCTAATCCTGGCTGTTGATAAAATTATTTGTACACAATTTGTACTACATTTCTTACCACAGTTTCTGGTTTCCAGCGCTCCACCATAGAAACATATGGGCTTTGGCGCGGGCCATGTACAGCTGTTGAGTTCAAGTGCAACACACAGTCACATCCACTGATTTTGTGTATTGACAAAAGAAATCAAGTAAAATGTGACTGTTTAACCTGTCATCAATATGAATATACATAACCTAAAACATGCTAACACACTGTGTGCAACTGTCAGAGAACTTCATTGTGGGTTTACACATTCATCCACACGAGGTAGTCAACACAAGGATGACTATGTAGGACCCATGTTCTTTTTTAATGACTGTCGGTACCAAATGAGTGTACTTAATCGGCTAATCTTTGGTGGTTAAGCATTAAAGCTTTGACATACTATTGAAATATTTGTGTCCAAATGGCGATCTACAGAGGGAGCTTGTGCAGTATAAACTCGTCTAGCTGTGTATAGGTGCAGTGCAACACTATTGGTTTTAATGTCAAAGACGGTTTACATTTGTGGCAAGTTACTTAAAACAGGTAATTCAATGAAAGAGTTGTGTTGTTTTTATCAAAATTTTATGAGGTCTTTGGCACATGACGTGTAATTTTATTTAGTAAATTTTTAAGTTTGTGTGGTTTCTCTGAACGAAGACGAAGATCTTTGTAGAAAAGAAAAGATTGATGTTTTTATACAGTAAATTTCTGATTTGTTTGATGAACTTTTTAACCTTGCTTGTATAATGATACTATAGTTGGCAACTTGAGTTTGTCTCTTCCCACCTTTAAATCATAAAATCAAGAATAGGATTCATTACATTACAGTAATACAGTCACTTGTCTGAAGTAAGTCCATCAATATTGAGTGAATAAGTAGCTTTGCACTAAGCTTAGCTGCTTCATAAGACTGAAGACACTCTTATACTTCCCTGGCAGAAAAAAAAAGTATTTCTGAGAGTAGACCGCATTAGAGCAGTGCTTTGGTCCAGTCCTACAGTATAGCTATCCACTTAGATGCTATCCAAATAGTTGCCAGCCATCTTTATTGGCACAAGCTTAAGGATGTGGCTAGTCCTTTATTTATTTGGCTTAATAGCTCCCATCTACAAACTCATTTCAGTGTTCTCAAATGAGGCGACCATGATCAACTCACACATTGTCCCAGTGCTGCCCACCTGAGTTGAAGTTTTTTGGAGTGACATTTATACTTGATGAACTGCAACTATTCAAACATCTGGACCACCCATTGCATTCATTCAAGTCAAATATGGGGTTAGTTTGATCACTAAATTTTGCATTGACATCCCTAAAGTTAAAGCAGTGAGGCAGGCTTGAAATCGGAATGGATGGATGGCAGTAAAGGCCAATAGTTATATTTACCGGATCTGTGTTCTCAGACCTTTTCATCAAACTGTATCTTGCAAGCAGCTTGCCTCCCGCACTAGCCTGATTGTTGTAGTAATTTAGAATGCTGCGTATTTTTGTTCATCAGAGATTTCTTCATTGTATATTACCACATTTGTATGCACATTAGAGGCCTTGAAAACACTACTACTCTTACAGAAGAAAATTCTGCATCATTTTGATACACTGGTGATAAAAAATATATATTTATCTATGGTGTATACAGTGTAAAGCTAAAGGCAGCTCTTCGATTCATTTACAGTAGTGATGCTGCTTTACTGTTTTGCACTTTTTTCTCCAGTAATGTATTTGCTCCTATTGCAAAAATGTTGTTAAGATAGAGTGCTGAGTAAAAGAGCAGATGACTTTCAAGCAATTTGTGCATATTCCTCTTTTATGTTATCGCTATTCAATAAAGTCTGTATTCACGAGAGCCACTGGTATTCCATGACTAATTGTGTGAAATCAAATGTAAACAATTCGTAGATTCGGTATCACATGTATTCTCATCCCTGAAAATCACTTAAAAGCAATAAAACAGGTTGTGGACTACATCAAGTGTACAGGAAGCTGTCTCGGGTGTGGCCATTTATCTTTTGTTGTGCTCTCATAAGAAACAGAATTCGGCAAATAGAAACATCTAGCTCAGTTAGAGCGCCATTATATGGAACTCTCGTCAGAGAGGAGAGAATATCTAATGATGGATTGGTTGATTGTTCCATCATTTAGTCGGTATAGTCTACAGTAATGCATGGATTTAGCCTCTTTCCTTGCTTGATGTTTTCCGCCAATCAGTAAACAGTCAGTTGATTGCTACATTCAGGCAAAAGTTTGGTTTGTATAGTCCGTTCAGTCACGTTTTCTGTGGAGTTTACTTTCCATCAGTCTTTGACCCGTTAATCAGAGTTAATCCTCATCCATTAAAGATTGGTACATCAATCATTTGGTTTCATGAATGCTTTTATGTTTCTTACTGTTATTTCGTCAGTTCTATTGGTTTTACGCCAGGTAAGGAAAGGGTGGTGGAAGAATTACATTTGTATGTTTGCTGCATGTTTTGCCAACAGTCTCCCAAGAAATGATTACAACACAAAGCCACTGACAGAATAATTGTTTGGAGGAATCGGCGTGGTTACCAAGGTTGTTTGTACTGGAATAAATTTTATCTTCTAAACGTTCTTTGGATATTCTTAAAATATTCATATATTCTAATAAATGAATCCAAGTAAGTGTAAGAAATTACCGAACATGTACCAGGATGCGAGCGAATATGTATATGATGTATTCTCACCTTTTCGTTTGCACCATCTGTAAGGATCACGGACGATTACACTTCACTATCAATGAAGGTCAATTCATTTAAATGATAATTTAAAGATACGCATTTCCCCCGAAGGAATTTTTGGTGAAAGATTTCTAAGTAAGACCACATTGAATAATGTACAGGCGTTTAAGGTGCACAAGATGGCAAGGTAAGACACCAATCGACTGTTAAACTTTCATTTATTTTTATCTCGCTTGAAATCTGCGAATGATGTATGTCTTGCCTCGTCTTGGTTGAATTTGAGCTCCGTTTTACACCCTTGGGGCTTAAGTTGGTTGTGTAGACATGGTGACTGCTTTCAGCCTGAAACAGAATATATAAGATGTACTGAAATGTCATTAGACTACAATTTTGCATGTTTTAGCTCGGCAGAATCAGTGCACAAAGTGGATGTTTGTGGATAACAGTTTTAGAACAAGTTTATATAGTAATGGGACAAGTATTGCTTGATCAGCTTCGGCCTTAAAGTCAGACTCAACCTTGTATTCGTGCTACCTTTGTCACCTTTTCCCCTTGATTCTTATGATGAAGTGCGTTTTCAATATGTGGTTGTAAATGTAAGTTCTTTTACTTTATCACCTGCGGTAGACTGGGTCTCCCGAAATACAGTGTTTTACCTGAAATTCATGTGTCTACCTATATTTCTCAGCCTCGCGTGCGATTTGACTGCAAGAGATTGTTCGTCGCATTTTATCTAACAAAGATACTGTCAGTTACAATATCAATACCAGAGTGTTCTTCAGAAGTTCACTTCCATCATCCATGTCGTTTTCCCGTCTACCGTATTATATCTGTGTTCTATTTCACTTATCGTTGACTTACTCAACACTAAGACCAAGACAAAAACGTTCGGCCGACATATTTGGCGCTATTCAAATTGGATTACCGTAACAGAGACCGAGTGGGAATTATTTGCTGCTGTAAAATGTGGCCCATCGCTTTTTTAAAACTTTTTTTTCTGCACATCTTGTCATGCAGATTGACATCGATTAAAGCTGGGTAGCTAAGCTTATCCATTATTAAATTTTATTTTCCAGGTAACAGCGCCAATAATCCCTAAATCTACAGCATTTATTTTAAAGGTTTATAAGTGAGTGAACATACAACAGTAGCATCCATAATTGCAAGGGCAGTCTTACCTCTGTACATTTCATGAAGATCAAAAGAAGGATAGGCCTATATAATAAATTACGCCCAAGAAAAACCTAGATAAACAAAGGAGAATATTTTGTACAGTATGATTAAAACCAATTCACATACACAACATCGAAATGGTGTGTCTTTCTTAAACTAAAGGTGTATTTCACTGGTAAATTTGCTTTTATCTCACTTAAGGACGATTATACGGTTATTAAATTCTAAAGGTGAAAGTATTCACTCATACTTTACAAACGGTATTTGAGGTCCAGTCATACCCCGTTTGTGTAGCTTTTCATCAAACGTAAGCAGTATGTGAATTGTACAGTATGTATATAAATGTTGATTTCTTGCAGACGAACTTGTACTGTAATGACTGTAGAATTTAAAGCATTAAAATACCAATTAAAATCAGTTTTTTTACACATGCATCGTACTGTCTGAATGTCTGCGGCTAATTTTGACTTCCTCGATCTAGCAGCATTCCAGAATGGCCGCTCACAGGGGCCAGCTCACCAGTCTACCCCTCTCCCTTGGCACGCAGGGATCAAATTCTTTTACTGGACCACGGTATAGCCTGTATCTGGAATAGGTTACAAGACTGGCCAGTGACTATACAGTATTAGGAAACACAAGTTTAACATGTACGCGTGAGCACAGGCGTCGCTGGAGGGGTGTGTCAACCCCCCCCCGGTTAGTTTTGTGGGGGAAAATCATGGTCTGGTAGCAAAATTAAAAACAGAATGAAGAACGGAGAATGGGGATGAAAGGAAGGGGGATACAGCAAACTCGTTTTGCGTGACGGTCCGTGGGCAAATTTCATGTGGCACCCGCCCCCCCCTTCAGAATGGTCTAGCGACGCCCGTGCTCGCAAGTTACCGTGTACATGTACCTTTATCTCAAAAATGATTCTTTAACGAACATTTTGGAATAATTCATGGGAAAAAATATGTACGAACAAACTAGACTGGAGGGATTTTACTGGTAAGACTGTTGAAATCACAGATCTCGGTCCACTGGTCCAGAGGGTATTTCGAATCTGGCTTACCATCTAAATACACTTGCACTAAAAGGCATCGGTGCGTGTAATACCAGCACATCCTCGATTAATTTTCCTCCTTTATATAGCATTAAACATCTCCGTTTTTACACATATGATCTCAGTGATTCATCTTCGGTAAAAAGAAAAAGCTAAACGACCTTGACAAACAGCAAATCTTCAAACGAAGTCTATTCTGCGCGATACACATTTTGCTAATTTCTTAGGTTACTTTTCCTTTTAGAGTCTAAAGATTACGTGGGTTGCCCATTCACTCGACGTTGTAAGAATTATCTGAGGCGCATAGGCGCTTCAATGTAAGTTGTCTCCTCTAGTCATCACACGCTCATAACAACTTGAATGAACTAAAAAAGGGGGAGAAAAAACACAGTTATGAGACTTCTTAAGTGGCACCTGGAAAACTTTTGGCAGAAGATAATGTATTGCAAACTTTGCCAAGAATAGAGCATGTTGCAAATTGAACCCACTGGAAACCAATCCCGATTGAAATTATTTGTATTTCTTGAATGGTGCATCAGGTATCACTGAAATTGTACCGTCACGTGAGAACATTTCACCTATGAGGTCGCCAGCCAACAAGAGTTTCTTATCCAAATTTTGACTTAAGCTCTAAAAATAATTTTCACATCATCCTTGGAAGTTTTAAAAATGGAACACTTACATCATCATATTGAAAGTTGGCATGTCCATTTCGAGAAGTGTCCCGCATCTTAAAATGATCTGGTGGAGAAATATTGGGCCGTATGAACTACAGACTATGAAGTAATCTATGTATTTTGTGTTTGATTTGATATCATCACCTTTTTACTTCAAATCGTGTCCTATTCCCTAGCACCTACTTATCCCGCAGTATACTCACAGCCATTGAAGTGGGGGTAGTATTAAGCCTTTATGATCAGAATTGTATGCATGGTTGAAGTGTTCCATTTATTGTTACCTGGGTTATTCAATGTCTATTTGCTGGACATTGGCCTCATTCGCTCTAGTTTGCAGATATTCCCCACGGGAGTATACAGCGGGTTAGAAACAAAGATGTCTGGAAAGGGGCAGGAGACTTTACAGAGTTCTAGAAATGCCATCTGACTGTAAACATCTCGTTATAACATCATCATCATCCCGTGACAAACTCTTTTCAGGTATCATCATCCCCTGACGAGATGTCTTCATCCTGGGATAAAATTAAAGGATTTCAACAAGTCGGATGTCACTTTCAAAGCTCCGTAGGTAATACCGCTCGTCTGTACGTGCTCTTACCTGTCACTGTCCGCAGTCGAATACTGCACAGGATGTAGTCATCCAGACTGATTCTGCCATTCACAGCGAAACGACGAATAATCGCCCCGAGTGCGTTGGGGGACAGATTATATCCTAGCCAGAAACGCCCAAGAAAAATCTTAAATATTTCTTTTTATTCGAATAACCTTTTCTGTTTATTCAAAGATACAGGATCAGGGTTTCTACCTGTGTTAAGGCTCACCAATGAACATCGGGGAACAGCCGTCGCATGTTCTTATATGCATTAACTTTAGAAGCAGCTTTTCCATTATGTCTTGCCTATGTTTTGTTACCAGTTCGGTGGAATTTGGTGAAGGTGCCGAACAAATCTGAGGTTTTCACGGGTCATTTTTATTACAAGGACAAATTACGGACAACGTTGTTCAATCAGGGACGTAAATCCCGGGGATGGGGGTATAATATTTCCCACTTTTTGACCGAGAAATGGGCTGTAGGATCATCCCCCACATTTTCTTCGAGGTGAGAAAAAGACCACAGTTTTGAAGTATATTTTACTAACTTCCCAAGAACCATCCTGTATTCAATGGTATATACTGGAAAAGGGAAAAACAAAACAAACATATAAACATACCGTTTTGATGTAAGGTTAAGAGATATAAGTATACACGGGTTCCATCTTAACAGAGCTTTTTATAAAGAGAGTTGTGACACGAGTGTTTCAATTGTTGGAACCAAAATTGTGGATTATATGCCAGTGCACATGTACAATTATAACAGTACACATAAAGCACAGCCATTTTGGTTTCAAAGTTCGAAGTTGGTGCTTCTCTCTGCGTTTTTAATTTGAGCATCGCCCTCTTACGCCAGCCCCCATCCCCGCTCTTTTTGGATTTTATCGGACAGGCAAATATTTGATTTAAAGTAATTCCCGACCCCCAGTCCCCGGCACTGATCCTAGCCAATAAAAACACTTATCTAGTAAAGGACTCCCAATGGACGAAAACGTTACAGAATTTGCAGAATTGATAGTTTAAAACATTGACGTTTTAATATCATTCCCATCAGTTTAAAATACCAAACCCATCACAAGATTCAAAATTATATTCACATGGGAAGAACTTGGGAAAACAGCCAAAAAAAATTACTACGTTTTAGACCAGAATCTAAACCTTTTGCTCCCAAACAACAAAAACTTGGACGGAAACCGAATGATTTTCAACAGTGACCTTTTAGATGATCACCACATTTACTCACCAAAGTTTAGAAGGGCATGATGTAACTCATGTGGTTCCAATGTGCCGCTGCGATCTCTATCAGTTGTTAGAAACGAAGCCTTCCATTGATTGAGGACATTCCATAGTTCCTTGAACTCATTGAATCCCATCATGCCTGACCGATCATGCTGTCCATCATTCATTCATTAAGTCAGCTAATCATTGTTCTCGACAGTTTAATATTTCAAAATATCTACAGCCAACAGTACATGTTTGGAGTCTCCTTTTAACCAAACAGATATTTTGAAAATCTGAATGTAACATGAGTACAAGTGAGTAAAGTGCTGTAAAACCTTAAATGTAAGGTCCTAATGGTTCGCATATCCTTGCTGAAACACTGTCAAAGAAATTAGCAGTCATCAGAACAAACGCACAGAGCGGCGGGTTGTAGCCAATACGGGCGTTTCACAAAAGTGTGCCTCTAAGAGTTTGAAACGCGTTGGCCAATCATAATGCGCAAAATCTGTCGACCCAATGCATGTTTGGAAATGGTCGACAAATTTCGCGCGTTGTGATTGGCCAAAACGTTGCAAACTCTTGGAGGCGCACCATTGTGGATCGCCCTTATTAGTTCCACATCATTTTTACATAGCTTCCATACCTAACTAACTGTCTCAATAAAGATGCATTCTTAATCCTCCAAGCGTCTTCGTCCTGTCAAATTCAACCCACGGGCGGATCAGGCAAAGGCCAAAGGGGGCTATGCCCTCTCCCGAGAATGGGCTTTTTCTTATCATGCAGAGAAACAGATGATGTGGGGGAGAACGTCAGTTTTTTCCCAAAGTAATTGAAAAAGCTCTAAAATTGTACTTTTAGAAGTACCCCATGAAATAAAGGTTACTTCAGGAAATTCCCAAACATTGGAGGTCCCAGAAAAAAAAGATTAAAGATCTATTGTGTAAATAACGGGGACTTCGGGAGGAGTCTGGCGAAAGGAACTACATGTGCCTCTGGCAATCACGACAGGATGGGGACGGGGGGGCAGGCGGGCCATAACCCCCCCCCCAACACTTTTTAATAAAGGCGATTTTGGTCCAACTTTTCCCTTCACTCTAGAAACGTGTAATAAGCACCAAAAAGGTAAGATAACGATTCAAAAATTCAGCCCCACGAAATGTGGTTCTGGATTCACTCTTGCATCAAATGAACGATCAGCGGCGTATCCCGCTCTGGGGTCCAGGAGGGGCAAATTTTATTTTGTGCTGAAAACGACTGTCTTTTTTTTTCATTTAAAACATGGTCAAATCTCCTCCCAAGTAAGGAAATACTGTACCTATATTGCTGGCGATTTGGAAAAAAAATGGCAACATATCGGGGAGCCCCCCCCCCCCCATTGGAGACTATTTTGAAGGATACATCCAGCATAAGGATCAACACTTTGCAGGTTGCCTTGCTAAATGCTGCCAATATAAAAAGTTTGGTAAAATGGCAACAGGTCAATGCAGTGCATTTATTTAAACTCAACCCTTGCAAATGCACCTTTTTGTGTCCATTAACCTTGTTTGCAGGTTTCGCTTTGCTTTCGCAGGGTATTTTGGTGCCGTTTAGGATTTTATTCTGATGATATTTCAGATATTTATGAGCAAAATTGTGTTTTCATCCCGAGAACAAAAGCAATGGTCCGTTCATGTTTGCCCCCCCCCCATTCAAATTTTGCTGACCTAAGTTCCCTTTTCCTTGGTGAATCATTCTTGTGTAGGGATACAGTAATTCTAAAAATGTATTCAATTAGCAGAGTGTGGCTTCCCAATTTTATTAGAAAAAAATTGTGAAACCAATCACAGCAACAGCGTCAGTTGACCCTAAAGTCATGGTCAAATTTTAATGTTTAAAAAGTTCACTTTTCAATAGGGATGTCAAATATTTTTCATACATAAAAGACGAATATAACTTTCATCGCTAAGACTATTTATCCCGCGCTTCATATCGCAAACAAAGGCCGTTATCTTCTGTTACACGTTATTGCAAGCTTTTAACAGACAAATAGTGCCACATACAGTCGTGATACGGACTTTTGCAAGGGCCCCTTTGTTATATCAACTGATATCGTTAGCATTGGAGTAGCCTCATACAGTTGTATGTTTCTGTTTTTGATTTTACCATTTGTGTAAATGCTGAGTCTGTACCTTATTGGAATTGTTAAAAGTAGTTGCAATCAATTTGTTTTAGTACAAACCTTCAACATGCACCTGTGTCTCAGATCACCTTATTTCTAGCATTTCTTTCACCGTTTCAATGGGTATTTTACTGTCTTTTCGGTTTTTATACTAAACAGTATTTCCCATATTCATGGCAAAACTTTGACGTCATCCCAAAAGGAAGAAAGCCTCAATGTTTCATTGGTTAGTGCACAAAGAGACCTGGATTTTTGTAGTTTGCTAAAATTTTTTGTTCTTTGCTGATTCGTTGTGTTTCATGTTCACAGCAATAAACATGCATCGGTCTCTTTCTCATAAATGTTTTCAGTATGTACATTCTGGGTTCTCAATTTCAATAGAAAACCTTATGTACAGAGTTATGTCTTCCCCGGATGATCTCACAGCTACACTGCCCTCAGTTTTCCAACAAAGCGTGGATAATTTATTTTTTTTATTTGAAATTGTATTCAACCCAATAGGAGTGCGAAAGAGTTTTTGTACACTGAAGAAGAGTACAAAGGTGCAGAAAAGTTTATTCTGAGAAAAATTCATTGCAGCTACACTCTAAATGTTTTAGCCTCCTTCATGACGTGTTTCCGAGGCAACTGATGACTCATTAGGCAGATCAATTTAACCGTGGTTACATCGTCTTGGGTGCACTTACATTGATAGGATCCCGCTATACCCGAAGCCGTCAAGGCTCGTTGCAGTTCCCTAGTATCTATCTGCCCATCCTATCGAAGACAATAGGGCTATCATTCAGGCTTAAAAGCTCAACACTGCACAGCGCTTTGAAAACTTTACGTCAAATTAATAATTATCCCTCGATCTAGCCTAACAACAAGACTTTGAGTCAAAATTTCTGATCAGGAAAAGGGTCAAAATATCGGATCCAGAACTGCTTGCAATGGACAAAAGGTGCGTTCCCCTCATCAAACTTTCACATCAATTAAATAAACAGTCGTTTTCTCTGAAGTCAAACGATACCCAAAAAGGAAAATCACATGCGCACCTCCCCACTTCAAAACAAAACACTGCATAAATCGTACACAAACTGAAATTACATTGCTAATACCAGCATTACTGCAACCTTCTAAAATACTGCACGTACCTGTCCAGCAACGGCTGAAAAATATCCCCACAGAGGATCTGCATTTGGCTGCATTGAGGAAAAGTTTATATGAATTGGAAACATAATGGAGCAGCATCTATCAATTATTCCTAACTTCATCCACGGCCCATAATCAAAGAGATCTATCTCAAAAAAGCTGCCTAAGTGCGAAGCTGCAGAGACAACATTCACAATGACCAGTTGTAGAAAGCAATTTTTACGGGAAAAAGATGCCGTGGTATTCTGAGTCGTTAAAAATCCCAACCAATTTCACTTCAACTTCTCTGTCTAGCCTTAGGGTAAAAATAATCTGCCTATCAATATTAAGAATATCATACCACGTTAGACAAGGACGGTACAACAGTTCCAGTGAATAATAAGATGGCTATCAGTAGACTTGGAGACCCGCAGAATCCAAACACCTACGGTACAGATCATAAAACAACTTTGAATGAGAGATTGAATGTGAGCTTACAAGCATATATCATATGTATTGGCGGAATGCTGCATCAGAGGATGAAATACATAAATTAGTCTTGTTTTGCCCTTTATCAAAGCAAGCTTTTGAATATTAGTCAAGCCATAATCACGCAGCTATTCGGGGAAGAGTGAGATTACTTGCATGATAAGTAACTGTAACTTTGCATACATGTAAGAGAATCCTTATCTGCCCAAATGTTACAAGTGTCAACTCGATTTGTATTGTTGTTATGGTATTTCAAGTTCGAGGACACGCGTGCCAGCCCTCGTTCACTGAGCACGGTAGTAGGAAAGTTTCCAACTTTTGGTTGACTTGTCTCAGGAAAATGGACCCTTCGCGATAATGGTATAATCGATTTTCATAACATGGGTGCAAAATGACCAGCAAAGGTTAATGGAAAACCTTTAAGCTTGCCTCGTGAAAAAAAAATGCAATGCATTGATAGAGGAAAAAAGTTAAGACGATGGGGCGCTGAATCCGCCAATTCTGGCTCTTCCGGGGTTAAATGTTCAAAGAGATTATAACTTACTCCAGCCATGGCACTTGTCACAAGTTGGTACGAGAAGAATCCCGGCACAGCCAATCTGCAGTGTATTGATGCTACACGAACACTTCAGTGGTAACTTTATTCAGGGCAAAATAGCTCGACAGTCGATGTACACGTTTGTTGACACTGCACGGTGTACGTAAATTACAATTTGTCAGGAACAGCCCGGTTTGGATCAATAGCCTGTCACAGTTCACTCCCTATTGATCCAAGGTTACAGGGGCACCTATTGAACCATACGAAATCTCCCAATAAAGAAACGACCTGCATTTTTGCTGCGCCATGTATGTAAAAGGGGCATTTTGCTCGCGTGGACAAATCTGTTATTTTGCGCGTATAGTGACGTGTGTCACATGACGGTCCAGGATCCGTTTTCACCAAACTTTATGCACATGTATAAGACCGCAAACGTGTACAGAACGAGTAAGAATGGCGGAGTATGGACAGCGGTTATTAAGCAAAATATTGACTACTTGAATGGTAATCCAGGAGACATTTTATTTTCAGCAATCACCGAGGGAAGTTCTTTTGCTATACCTTGCGTTTTAACTACGACCAGACTTTCATTCTCCTGAGGACACTGAGACTCGTCGTGTCCACATCGACATGGCGTTCTATACTACTACTACTACTACGTTCTATATACTACTTTAATTTGACTATGTAAAACTATTTTGATATGGTTTAAACGAACTAGTTTGGTTGGTTAGGATTCGACCTAGCCGTAGGCCTATTACGACGGGGAGGGATTACGTAAGACTGCCAATTAAGTTCAACACTTTATGTACTGGAAATACCACGGTATTTAATACACAACTAGTGAACGAAGGGTCTAGACTTTATCTAACAAAAGCAAATAATTCATTAGTAGTTGTCGAAATGGCAGGTTATTGTAATAGGCCGCAAATGTGGCAGCATTAGACCAGCCTGCAGTTTTAAGTATTACGTCAAATGGGATTCCATTTCGTTTGGCGGCAGTTGTTGCTGAGGCACGCACACCGTGTAATTTGAAGCAGTCATCATGGATGCCCGCATCTCTAAGAATGTTTTTTTTTTTCCATCGGCTGATAGTTTCTGATGCGGCTCTATGGGGCTTGGTCGTGATAAGCAGAAATTTCGTTTCACCTTTCCTTAGAGACTCAATTAGTTGTAGGTATTTTCGGAACAATGTGATCACACAAAGTCGTCTGTCTCGAGGGTATGCTGGAAATTCACCTAGTTGAGATAAAACCCGGTTCGCGACTGCTTCATTAGTTCAATTATCTTGAAGATGCGTCTGATTCCACGGAGCTGATATCCAGCATGTAAATTATTCACAAGCGTTGCCCCGCCCGTAGTGCCATCAAGGTAGCCGACTTTGTTGTTAATTGCTTAAGTGTGAGGTGTTGTAAGTCCTCCTTGTAATCAGCAATTTGCAGCAAAATAATGATCGACATCTCAAATACAATCGTAACAGGGAAGGTTAGGACATAAATGAAACTCACCCTTAACAAAACGACAAAAAGGTGGATGTTGTCCAAACACCACATTACCAAGTAAAGTAATTACTGCAAATAAAGCAGACCTTACTGTATTAATTAAACTGTTACTAACTCCTTTGTTAAACAAATCAGCTTTTAAAAATCTAACGCAACTTGAACGCTTGAAGACAATGCGTTGGCCCATTTTTCTGTGCAAAACTAACTGTCATCTCCTCAAAAACGAGCCATATTGTTTTAAGTGTTCGACTTCTCCAAGATGCCCGTGTGATGTCTGCTGTTCCTGGGGAAATACCCTTCGTGATCAGAGCTTTGCGAATAAGTTGCACGCCATCAACTGCAGCGTCTTGTACAGAGGATGGACGAGTGCATTGTTGAGCGGCATCGTCAGTGTTCTGCGATTCCTGCGTTAATAGAGAGGAGAGGAAACAAAGGACACTACGACTGAGTGGGCCATTGAGGAACTATAACAATAGCCTCTGCTCTATCTTCTTCCAGTTCCTAAAGAACTCTACTGATGGTGCCTGGACCGTGAAGTGCGGTACCAGCTGGAGCTCTGATGTGTGTTCCAGTTTTGTGTCGTTTCTGCAGATGGACTAGATCTGTTGTAGTATGCTCCCAGATATCTGTTGTCTTGATAGCTTCCCGAGCCGTGTGTACAAGAGGCCGGATCGGAACCCAATTTTTGCCCCATACGCTTGGTTACATTAATATCACTAATCTACTTCGGTAAGTCATCTCCAAAGAGATATTTCGTGACCGGAATATGTCCCCAACATATCTTGCGATACTGAGCATTGAGATCCGGCTTGAAGAAATCCCGTCCGCTGGAAAGATTTCCATATACGGACGCCACTTGACGCCTTGTGCACAAACCCTGTGGGGCTGGTCTGCAAAATTGGAAGTGTTTTTTAAGTAAACGACGTTTTATTCCTCCTAAATTGAACTTTTCTGGACATGTTTTTGCTTTCCGATGGCTATTAAGTCACTGTAGGGAAGAATTACTGGCGTCCGTATGTGGAACTCTTCCATCCTGGCTTTTCTGCGTGAGTTCGCAGTACGGATGTGCCACGAAGGCAATGGCATCCACGTACTTGCGTGTGACCGTGGACGGATCCCATCTAGCCTTGTCAAGCTTGTCCGTTTTCATATACTGGGCATATGCAGCAAGGTATGAGACGGAGAGAACCCCCCTGCTTTGTGTTGGTCATTGTCTCGCAGGAATCTGGGGAATTCCTTACAGACATCTTGGGGGGATGTGTTAAGCAACAATAGTCTGGAATGTGTATAGGGATTGGACATGTTGGGGGGGTACCCCGGTCTCATTTCTTGCTGGGTATAATACTGGTTGGCAGAGATAAGGGCATGCTTCTCTAAAAATTTACACACAAGTTTTTCCAAAATCTTAGAAAAACAAGATTAGACCAAAATCGGTCTGTAATTTGTTACATGAGCTAGATCGTCTTTTTTTGAAAAGTGAGTTGAAGTAATGTTCAGTTTTTCTGGGAAGATTCCTTTCGATAAAGATAAGTTAAAGATGTGACAAGGTGTCACTTATACTGGTAATAATACGTTTAATCAACCCAGGTTTAACACTATCCAAGCCAGAAGATTTTTTTATTTTTAAATTTAGAGACGATGTCGATTTCAGTTTCACTTAAAGGGTTAAGGAAAATAGAATTTTCTTTGGGCGCAGTCAAGACATTTCGATAATTGACATTAGGGTTTTTTTTATTAAGAGAGGGACCTATTTGTATAAAATAGTCATTAAAAGAATTTACCATGTCTTGAGAACAATTTAAATGATTACCATGCATGTACATAGAATTCGGAGGGGTACTTTTCTTATTCAGTAGTGAGTCTTTTATGCACCAGGTTTTTTTAGCTTCTGCAAATGTATCTTTAAAGAATTATTTCCCCACTCAAGGCTTTTTATTCAGGTTTTTCTAGTGTATTACACTGGATTTAAAAAAGAAGACAACACACTAAACTGCGATGGTTTAATATAGACTTACCCAAAGAATCTTGGCTGTTTATTCTTATTAATTTAAAATCGGTAAAAGGGATAATGTTCATTGCAGAGGTAAGAATACTATTCACACGAGTAAAGCCCTTTTCCAGCATAAGTAACTGTAAATCAAAAGGAATAAGGGGAAAACATATATTAGAGCTGACCCGTGACGGTGTGCTACGAACAGATTTTTCAACAGTATTATTCCTATCAGCCCCAAGACCTCTGGTCATGCATGGGTTCCTTGCCACACCATTTTACATGCAAGTTCCCTTGTTTGTTTACCAGGCAAGCAACTTTTAGTGTATAGCGCCCTCACAAGTTGAGATCACGAAAGGCCACTCTTGCAATGACACCCCATTGACTAATAGTAATGACATCCAATAAGGATATTAATGAAGTTGTTTTGGTAAAAATCATGGGAAAGAGTTTCATACACGAAGTTCATTTACACCCTGTGTACAAACCCTCTGAGACTGGTCTGAAAAATTTTGTTTTCACTGAAACAGCTTGTACTCTGTCGTTGCTAAAATGGACTTTCCTGACCTGATTTCTGGGGACTAATTGATAATAGGGAAATGAGTGAGTTTCATACACGGAACTATTTCCAAATTATGGAGAAATTAACCACTGATGAAGTCACAGGAATAAACTTCTTTTATTCAGGGGTGTGCTACATTTATTCTTGTCTACAACAAGACTGATTGGAGATGGCACCACATTTATGGCACATTGGTTTCCGCTCAGATTTCATGGAGGCCTTTGCCTCCCCCCCATCCCCGTGCCCCTCTCCAAACAAATGTCAAGAATTGCAAAGAAAACGCTTTTTTTCTCCATCATTTCAGGGATCTATGATACGTGTAGTACTGACACATTTCTGATGCTAAGTCACTTCCACCCATGTACTAGTAGACCCGTTTGTACCCGCCCCGTCGTCGCCGCAATTTTTCGCTGGTAATCTTCATCCTTAAAACGTCGTGTACTGCAGTATAGGAAGTTGAATATTCATGCCATCAGTGGTGCTTGGTTTGATCTGACAACATCAAATGTTGTGCTAGCGCAGTTGCTTGTATTAGGCTGTGTGCCCATTTCTACGTCGCCCCTAACCACTTTGCCCCATCCCCACTTCGCACAATTTCCACTTCGCCCCATTTCCACTTTGAGTGTTTTACAAGCGTTTTCAAAAATGGTCGAGAAGTTCCACAAACGACATGAAACGACATGTAGTTATTATAGAAAAGTCTACGACATTAAATTAATGTCACCTGCGTTGTCCATTATGGTGAATTAATACATGTGGATGGACTAGCATCGGGGTTATTTCTCATCCTCTTCAAGTTTATTTCAAAGCAACACACACAATTCGTTTTGGGAAATGTCGATGCATCCAGACAGCTGTACCCGGCGATATGGAACGTCAAAAGTGGACAACCCCATTTTCTCATTTTCTGCTAGTAGATTTTCGGGATTTTGGACTTTGCCTAAAGCATTTTCAAAAAGCGCAATTTTCCGCTAGCAAAAATTTGGATTTTACTTTAACAACTCTCGTGGCCCGCGTCCAAAGTGGACAACTAAAAACTTCAAATTCCCACTGGAAAAATAACTGTCAGGCTCCAAAAGTGGACAACCCATTTTCTGCCCGTAGATTTTCTGGGGTTTTGAAGTTACACCACCCCTTTTCATAAAACCCAATTTTCTGCTTGCAGAAATTTGGAATTTACTTTGACGACGACGGGGTGAAGTTGAAAACTGAAACGACCGCAGTGCTCCCTACGCTCAGAATGGAACGGCCTTGGAAGATGGGCAGCCTACATTAACGGTGGAGGGTGCAGCGTCCCAATTAAAGGAAAATTCTCCGCCAGGCGGAGGCGCACAAAAAGTACCCTCAGAGATTGTTTCGCAAAAAGGGCTCTGTTTGGGCCAAGAAATGGTGGGATTGTGTCAGTATGGCCCAGGATTATCTCTGTAGATTCAGGGGCACCCATCTGGGGGCAAAGAAGACAAAAATGGGATTTAAAATTAGTAATAAGAGCCCCAGGAAGGTGAGGGATGTCATTTGAAAAATGGCCGCTGGGAGGGCTTGGCAACATTCACTCGGGGGGTGAGTTTGTTTGGGCGGATAATTAAAAAATTCATTGGTTAACCTACTAAAAATTGAAAATCAAATGAAACCTGATGGACCAAATAACACATTGTTTTTNAGGGTCAATGGTCTGACGGATGGCGTCGCAGCTCGGGAAAAAAATGTGGACGATTCTCATTGAGAAACTTGCAAATACGAAAGGGACCGTCCAAAGCCTGACAGTCCTTTATGGTATACGGCAAATTTACGACTCCCTAGCGCAGCGTGTAATTAGAATGCTTGCCGTCGGGAATTTCCATTTTAAATAAATGAGCGCATGGTGATATGTCCCCTAAACGATGCTAGTTGTAATAAACCAATGTATCCATGTCCAGTGGTATAATTAAATTTGCTGTGGAACGATAAAAGGTTGGAATTGAAAAAGTCATGTCAAGAGAAGAAGCTAAGTGCTGTTTAATCAAGTGAATCGAAATTTTCAAATAGGGGAAAATAGAGAAAGTAAAATGGGAAACATTAAAATGCAACTTGAACTTGTTGAATTAATTTTGACATCCCACAAATTCCAACAAATTCCCACAAAAACGTATTCCGCAAAAATTCCAATCACAAAAAGGATAGCCACGAAGAAAATAAATCTTTCAGCCAGTACACCAGTCGGTCACTGATATGACATCAAAGATTTAATTTAATATCTATTGTTAAAATCTTTGTTCAAGTCATCAAATACAAGTGGGCTGTTATAGTAGAGGCCTGGGTCATTACTATTAAGACAAATGATTCAAAGTGACAATGTGAAGAGATATTAACGCAATGAAAACACAAACTTGCAAGTGACGGCCCAGAGCAGTCATCCTATGCATGTACTGTAAAATACATGGATGGTGGATTGTATAACAAATCTTATATCTGAAGATCAAAAAATTGGTTGTTCACTTTTGCCACTCCGAGTAACTTCCACCATAATCAGTCCATAATTTTTGTCAAGCTTGGACATATTATTATCAACAATTTCCTTTAGAATAATACTCCCCTCTAAACTCCCATAAAATTCACATCTTTGACGTAAAAAAGGCCCGATCTCTTCCACAAAATCGGCTTTAATGAGATGGAAATACAAGTTGCATGAAAAAGGCCAATCACAGCAAGGGAATGTCCAAATGACACCTGATGCCCGTCAACGGACGGCGGGTCAATACCATTAATGGGCTAGCTCCGCTAGTTTTCAATACTGCAGAGGACCGTCACTCCGGCAGCCGCTTCCCAACTGTCGTCCACATTATAAATTTTTTTTTTCTGGATCCGGTGATGCCAATCTAAAAGTTCCTAAGACCGTTCCATTTCCACGTAGGGAGAAAAGTTTCCTTTCAAGTTTCTACTTGTCCCCTTTTGGACTACCCCGCCGTCGTCAAAATAAAATCTAAATTTCTGCTAGCCAAAAAAAAAGGTTTTTTTTGAGAAGGAGTGGTGCAACTTCAAAAAACCCGAAAATCTACAAGCAGAAAATGGGAAAATGGGGTGGTCCACTTTTGGAGCATGACAGAAATTTTTCCAATGGGAATTGGAAGTTTTTAGTTGTCCACTTTGGACGCGCCACGAGAGTTGTTAAAGTAAAATCCAAATTTTTGCTGGCGGAAAATTGCGTTTTTTGAAAATGCTATACGCAAAGTCCAAAATCCAGAAAATCTACTAGCAGAAAATGAGAAAATGGGGTTGTCCACTTTTGACGCTCCATAAACTATGCAATTATTTATATCTCTCATGTAATGTATTTAGATGATTTTAGGCGTGCCTCTTGTATGTAACTTGCGTATTTTTCTTTGTCCTTTTATCTGGCTAATAAATGAAATGAAATGTAACTTTCCTTTTTGCCTGCCGAAGTCTCCTAAATCACAGCAGATTTTAGTGTTGGAATGATTATGAATATCAAGCTTTGGTCCAAAATGGCAACACACATTGGCCAAAAAGTGCATGGGTGTCACCAGAATGGGAGAGGGGGAAAACCGTCTAGTTAAAACAATAACATTTAACAGCGAGAAGAGGTTCGATTTTTTCCCAAAGCAAATAATTATGTTCTATTTCGTTTCTAATTTTCATTTCTTTGGCTGTTTTTTGTTTTGTTTTGTTTTTTCGTTCATTTCAGCCCCTCTCCTCCCGTGGCGCTATGTAAATAGGATTATTTAAAGTATAAATGAAAATGTACCTTAATTCTTTCTACAGGCAGTCTGCCAATGAGTCAAAGTAGACTATCCCACTTCCGGATGTGGAAATTTACCAACGAAAGAGATTTCTTTTTGATTTCTTTTATGTTGGATATTAAGCTTGTTTGAAATGTAACATCCCTGTCTATTCCAATTGGCAACCCAGAAGCAAATCTCAATGCATTTCATCCTATAGATAGGCCTGCACGTACATTTGAAAACAGCGCGCTGAATAGGACTTTTTTATGAAACTATTGAAATCATTCGCTACGGCGGGATATCAATTTGGCGCCTCGGCAAGATCATATAACTCGCCGCGGCGAGATACACCTTCAATGATTTAACTCGCCGCGACGAGATAATAACTCTCCCTGTTGACATAGTAAGTCGCCGCGGCGAGATAGTAACTCCAACAATTTTTTGGAAGTGGCCCTTATACGCTTCCGTATGGTGCAGACCAGAACCAATGTTAATCAACTCCAGTCACTGAATATCGAATGCGCGTATAAGTCTTGCGCGTCGTGTTTGCGCGTCCAGGCTGTGCACGCGATAAGAGCCGCAGCGTTGTTTTGTTGGAAACGCGTACAGTTTTTCTGGAACGCAGAACTCTTTTAAAATGGCATTTGTACGCACATTTCGCGAACGATCACAGTTGACTTTTGCAAGCGGTTGAATCTGTACCAACTAACTCTTGCTCCAGAAGAAAAATCCCAGGGAAATAATATTTGTCTTAACAACAAGGTAAGCATATACAGTTTATTCCATACTTGCAAATGCCTTTTTGGCATGGACATAAATATGTGTTTAAGTTTAATTGAGAATGATGAAACAAATTGCCATGTAGGCCTAGGCTTAGAATTTATTTAGGCCTAGGTTAGGTAGGCCTAAGGCCTATAACTAAGGACACGAAGATCTTATACCGGTAACAGTTTAAACCACTGTGCTATCCTCTCTGTTTTACTTCGCAGGCCCAGGCCTAAATTCACTTATTTTTAGGATTGTCACTGAAGAATCAGACATAACCAGTATTAATTACGGTTTCGGCAGTTTGGCTCCTACTCCATTTCTAAAAGCTTATAGGCCTAGGGCCTATTAAGGCTATAGCTTCCTACTGCAAAAATATCTTTTCAATTTTACAGTCAACGGTTGCCACAATGGATTGGCAAGCGCAACTGGTGTTGACACTAACAGTATTTGTGATACTGAGTCTGTCGTGCCAAGCTGAAGACACCGCGTGCCCCCCAGGATGCAGATGTGGTGTGGGACAAGCAGCCTGTCGGAAACCGTATAATGGCACTCAACCTCTTCCTAATCACACAACAAAACTGTAAGTAGCCTAACCCTAGGCCTAGGCCCTACGTCAAGTTTTTAATGAAAATTTCTCAAATGCTTGGGTGACATTATTTTTAAGTATTGACTGGACAATTGGCATGATTGGACAAAGACGCCTTGAGGCGATATCTAGGCCAGCCTAATTAGTAATTAGCGTTGTGAGATTAGGGCCTAGTGGAGAAAGCATTTTTGCAACGTCCTATGGGCCCATGTTCTGAACGTAACGGAACTTTCATGTGCAAGACTAAAGTTCTCAACATCAAACGCCAAATCCTCCTTACAGCAGGATAATCCGGCATGGAAAATGTTTTTCTTGGAAGCAACTGAATAAATTAAATTAAATTGATAAATGGTCCATTCTGTGCATCTTTGAAGGACTTAATATTATTTGCCATCGATGTATTAATAAAGAATCTGTGATTTTTTTTTACACGCATGGTATCGAGACTTTTGATTTCAAGAACGGAAATACTCATTATATCCCTGAAGTTCCTTTCGGCGAGTCCATTCTCTCTAATGTTGTGGTTGTCAATCATTTGCAACACTGTGTAAAACTAGGGCTAATTGGAACCCGGACTTGGAAAACAAATGGAAAGCTCGCAAGAGAGAACAATTTAGTTTTTGATATTTGAAGGAACAGCGCTTTCGAGTTACAGGCCTGCTTCAGAAAGTGGTTCATAGTTTTGTTCTTAGAAGAGGTTATACTTTCTCAATTTGTAGATTGTCTGCACCCACATTAAAAAATGAAACAACTTCAAGTAATCATTTAGCAATTGTTAAGAATTTGTATGATTCAAATGGAATATCAATTCTTACTGTTTTCAGGTTTATACCTCGAAATTCAAAGATCTTTTCTCTTGTCATAGCGAACTACATACAGTTGATCCGATTGTGCTCAGGGCACTGGTCCAAAGCGTGCCACAACTGAAGCATCTCATGTAAGTTGACATTAATTGGGCGAATGACGCAACAAAATGTGAGTTTAAGTTAAACTTTAGTTGCTACCTGGTGACGCAAGTCAGTTCTATCAGTGCACTGGTATATAGGACAAGGGACCATTCCACTTCATGTACTATGGAATTCCATATCTGCTGTCGCCCGTCGTCCGTCGCATTTTGCTTTTTGTTGTGTCCCAATTCTGCCATTTACCAGTTCCAAGCATGCCATTTCCCGTCGTGCGTCGTCCGTCGCCCATCAAATGGGTTGCGTTGGACCTGCAAAAGCCGGGGTTTAACAAATGACAATGTGATGATTCCATTCACTTCTAAAGATCTTTTCCGAATAACGCAAGTACAAATCCCACCTGCAAAGCATATACTAGTCACATAATTAATGCCAATAATGCTAGACTANTTCTGATGTGCATACTGTAAAAATGTTCCGACTTGTTTTCATCAAATTCCAGGAAGAAATCTGCCAACCGATACAGATATTCCATTTTGTCCTCTCAATTTCACCTTGAAATCCAGAAATACTGGACGTGCTGTGGATAACAAACTGTTTATTAAATGCATTGTTAGGGGGCAATTACCACTTGGTTTAAGTGAGTAACGTTACGTCTAGAGTAACTAAGTTATCGAGAAAAACAATCTACCCTAACAAAAGTCTATTTTGTTAATTTATTTATGTAACCAAAATGGTATTATTTCATATACACGTTACTTAACCGATGTCAGGATATTATTTCTTCTTTCAATTGGAGTTTGGCGCAACTGAAAAAACGAATACATGTACATCTGCTAGTTCTATTGCTAATTGAGAGTCAGGCATGGTGGATCGATCGAACAAGGACATGTACATGCGAAACTATCAAGGGTCAAAGTTAAAAATACCACTGCGCAATCGTGACCAAAAAAACACGGGCGACGCACGACGGGCGACGCACGACGGCAGATATGGAATTCCATAATGTATGCATGCTCATAAATTACCACGACCGTAAAAAGTGTGTGAAGCCCACCGGAAATGGTCATGAGTATCAAACTTCGTGGTCATTTTTCCTTCTATTTTTCCAATGTTTTTCACTTTTTTACTTCAGAAAAGTTCTTGGTGTGCAAAATAAGAATTGAAATTGCATTCATCCTGCACGCACTAGATAAAAGAAAATTGGCAGGGTAGATACCTTTCTGTTAGTGTGAAACAAATAATTTTGATTCGGGGTAAAATGCATCATTAAAATTACAGTTAATAATTTTCGTATTATGCATGTGGCAAGCCTCAACTTGAGGGGGATTTCCAAATCTCAGCTTCGTCGCCGTCTCAGGCTTCTTCGCCGGCTCACGCAGGCTTAGTACCAAACTGCTTTATTGATAATGTTTGAAGTTAAATTTAAAAAAATATCCATCACTGTGGGACGAAGACACACAATTAAATGTTGTTGGAGCAAAACCTGCCTTGTTATTGAGCTTAGGCCCCTAAAGCTTCAATGTCAGTGGGTAAAAAGTAGGCCAAGCCACGATCGGAGTCAAAACTGCCAGTTGGAAACCCAAAGTGGCCTGCAATCAGCTGGTGAGAATGGTGCGTGGTACTCTAAGTAGTTCGTTGGGTCTCTCGCACTCAGGACAAAAAGCAATTTAGAAAGTTTATAAAGCGTAAATACCAGGTGGGGTTGGAGTGTGGGTATCGCTCCACTTTTGACCGGAGTGAGACCGGATCGATCCGGGTCAAATTCTAATCCCTCCGGGCGAGATACTAATCTGCGAAATACTAAAAATTGGTACGGTTGCAATGGAAGGATTTACCAACCCCGATTTACCTCAATACAGGCGATCCACAATAGTGTGCCTCCAATACGCATTGTGATTGGTCAACGCGTTGCAAACTTTTGGAGGCGGATTGTGAATCGCCCGTATTGAATTTATTGGTATGCACTAAGGAATTAAAATAATTCGAAAATCATTTTAAAAAATTTTACATGTATATCGTCCAAAGGATCCGTTCAATAATTGGTCTAATATGGTGGATAAAATGTCAGTCCATTATCCATTGATATTTAACGGAACTTTTTTTTTCTTTGTTCCATTCAGGCTGAATCGCCCGGAAGGATTTACAAGCGAGAATGACAGTACTGCTCAACCGGATTACGAGCAAAGAATGATGTGAGCAAACAGAAATTTCTCTTTCATTAATTCCCTTGAATGCCCTTGTAAGGTCCATGTATACACTTCATGTACAGTATGAAGCTACAACAAAAGCTGCTCTTACCGGCTACCCCATCAGCACGACATGAATTTGCTCTTTCTGTGTTACGGTCCAATTTCGCTCATTAGCGGGCAAAGCTATCAGTTCTAAAGAAAAAGACTAGATTGATCAATATAAGTGTTTGAAAATCTCACGTGGTTGTACTCTCCCATCCTGAATGCATGTATTTTACAAACAAGATGACTTTGTCAAGTCTTAAAAACAAAGGAAGACAGAGACTGAGCTTGTTCTCAAATGTTTGTTTACGATTAATATGAAAAAAACAAGATTTTGCTTTGAAACTATGCTAACTTTTTCTTTGAATTAAATGTACTACAAAATTACTACATTTCCGGGTTTTGTCACTTTCTAAAAACACCAACAAATGGATGAAAATTGCGCCGAACAGAAATGCACAATGATTAGTATATTGAATTAAAACTGCTGCAAGTTTTCAAAGGAAACTTAACGAAATTCAATGAAATGCCTGTAAGGATACGGGCGATTCACAATAGTTGAGGCATGCAAATTCGTTTTCGCCACCAAGAGTTTGCAACGCGTTGATCAACAGTGTGTGAAATCTGTCGACCCTTTCCAAACGCGCATTGGGTCGACAGATCTCGTGTATTGTGATTGGCCAACTCGTTGCAAACTGTTGGTGGCGCACTATTGTGAGATGCCTGTATTTAAGGAAATTCAATTTTGAGAAGTGGAAGCACTGAGAAAATATGGCGGGGGTCCATATACATGCACTCGTACATATTGTATTCATCGTAAATACCAATAAGCAGCAGCAAGTCCTCGAAAGAATGTTCCATTCCTTGGCCTCTGAAAATCATTTTTTAACACTACCTTCCGACTGTATGGACTAAGGCATCACACCAAGTCAATACGTCATTTTGAAAGTGTGGGCTTTAATGTACTTTGAAGTTTGCTTTTAATATCATAGGACCGTCGAGGAACTTCATGATCTTCAGAAAGGAGTCATTGGACTGGCAAGCCTTGAGACCTTGTAAGTATTTATTTGCAGGTTCATTCGTTTTGGTTTATTTATTGTTTGGTTGATTAGAACTGTATGAGATATATATGCTATTTCCTGCTTGAGTATACATGTATGTTTAACGGCTCTTCCCATTAAGTTGTGAGCAAAATTTTAAATCTTTTAACGAGTTTAAGTTCGTTTTATTTTCAGTAAAATTCTCGTTTCAGTAAACCTCTTCTCATCTTCGTAAACACATATTCATATCAGCACGGATGCTACGGTTCGGCTTATTGTTTCAGATGGGGTTTTTGTTGACATGGAAATTCGTTTTCACGCACACAGTTTGTTAACTTTGCCATTTGCGTTTCCATCATTCCACTTCGTTTATGGGCATTAAAAACTACACTATCACCACTTTTCAATATAATCGCTGCTGCCTTTTCTCAATATGTGAATATAGGTAAAGCTATTTCGCGTTCAATTATTTAGCAGTAACCCATGGGTACGACCTGTACGCCATGTTGGATCCCACCATGCCTTGCGCGATCTAACCCTGGTATTTTATAATTTAAATACCTCACTTATTTGGGATAATTAAATTAGGCCTTTAGCCAGTGTGTTTACGCGTGACGCAGATTTACGCGTTTGGCTAAAAAATACCCTGAACATTGATGTGCTATTCTTTTCACAGTTTATGATGTACATTCCAGGAATGTACTCAATTTAAAAGATATTATGCCTTAGAAAGGTTTATTTTTACCTCTAATAGAAATCCTGTTAATTCGGTACTAAATGGGGCATTTATTCTTTGCTGTGTAATTAATTAAAATCTAATGCGAACTGAGTGTGTATTGACTTCTCTTTTTTAATGCAATGTAACACACAAGAGAAACTTGAACAAAAGGCCCTGAGTGGGGGAATGGCATGAATAATGTGCAGGATAATACAGGGGCCTGCTTTTGAAATACGCGTGCGATTCATTTTGCGTTTATGTATATTCAACCCTGAATAGCCAGTCAACGTCATTTTTGAACAGACCTTGCCATGAAATATGCAAATAAGGCATGCGCATGCGCATTAGTGCAAAGTTGCTCAAATCTTTGACGTAACAATACAATCCATGTGCGCGTCACTATCGCCGCTTCTATGCTAGTATAGTTTGACATGAGATGCCAAACTTTAAGACCAGGAACTGTTACTTTCCAACCTCAGGACACTGAAAACTTCACTTACTTTCGAGAAAGGTGTGCTCAAGTATCAGGCAAAGGCTTTAATATCGTTTATATTGACCGTCAACGCTCCAGGTTATAGTTACTAGCAGCTCGCCTACGCTCCCGACAGTGTTGACGTCTGCACTTACTGGTAGTAGCACGCATGCGCCTGTCCAATTTGCATATTTCATGACGGTCCATTCTAGACAACCATAGGCTAGTGAAGGAACGCGCACGCGGCCCATAGATTTGAGTCCGACGTTGATTGGTCAACGCGTTGCAAACTCTTAAAGGCGCACTATTGTTGATTGCCCGCATTAAGCCCACATGAAATGAACAAAATATAACCTCAATTAAAGAGGGAATACAGGCTCTAACTAGGACTGCTACACTTTTCTTTAGTTTCACATCTTAAATATATATATAGTGTTGCTATTTTTCTGTTCGTCTGCTATTCTTCTATCACTGCACTGTATCCTCTTACGTAGTTTTGACCTAAGAAGTCAGTGATCTCTAGCATTCGTTGCAAATTCACAACTCTCTTTTTCTTTTTTTTCTTTCGCACCCTGCTTGAACTAACGTCTTGGATTTAGAAAGAAGCAGTTTTATGTGGACGAGACCGTTGTAAATATTAATATTTTCAAATAAATGGTGACATCCCATGTGATATCGGTAGTCGCATGCTGGTGCGTTACTGCATTATTGGTCCGCTTGATCGCCATACTTCTCAGTTGAAATTTGCACGTGGTGCGTATAAGTTTACAACCGTCGCGCGACTGACAATAAACCATTATGAAGACATTTAGAAGGCGCATTATTCACAATCCGTTATCGAGTACTAGCGTATTGCGGCCAAAACTGCCGCTTATACCTGCACTCGTATTACGAAAAAATAACTTTGACCCCATTATAGTCATGCATATTTTTTCCGGCAATATGTGATTTTATCTTTAATTTTTTGTCAACAGTGTTTGAATCATTGCTAATAATTTGTCCACAACAGAGTGATGAACGAGAAGGCACTAGAATGCTCATGCGACCTGTTGAGTTTGGCGGAGGCAGCTTATGGTAATGGTGTGGATCTGTATCACGTCATTAAACTTCTGATGAGTCAATCTTGCAGACAAGAAGGGCTGGATCTCGATCTCCATTCTCCCCTAGAACTACTTTTGCTATGCTGTAAGTTTCTACCTTTGCAATGATGTTTCCCATCAGTGCACGTCTTACTGCACACATGAGAGTATGCCCTTGCATTTTAAGGCGTCTGGACCATAAACAAAGAAGGCTTATCCCTTGATTTAATGATGACCTGACCCACTTCTTCCCTGGGAAGTGTTGGGAGTCGGGAAGAAAACAACAAACAACTTCTTTTTTGGCTCAGTGCCGTTGCATGGCTACATCAAAGTCAACAGCTATTTCACTGCAAAACAACAAACAACTTCTTTTTTGGCTCAGTGCCGTTGCATGGCTACATCAAAGTCAACAGCTATTTCACTGCAAAACAACAAACAACTTCTTTTTTGGCTCAATGCCGTTGCATGGCTACATCAAAGTCAACAGCTATTTCACTGCAAAACAACAAACACTTTTCAGCAAACAGCAAACACTACATTACAAATCTTTTTCATTAAAAAATGGACCGATTAAAAGATGAAAAGATGGATAAACGTTTGGGCATTACCTCAAAACGACATGCAATAAACCGTCTAAAATATTTACTGTTTAGTAATTAGTAATTTTCCTGTACACAACAACAGGTTTAGGTGAAATGACATTGTTGAATGAAAGGTTTCCTTCATATTAGTTTGCATTCATTGTCTCCATGGTGCCTAGAATAGTGTGATTCTCTTTCAGGTGGCAACAGGACGATTAGTGACAGTCTGTATTCTCCTGCGAGCCTTCTGTGATTCAATTCATCTTATACATTAGCAGAATACATTATGTTAAAATCTTATGTAAAATCATGCTAGAGACGTAGAAAAAAGGACATTTATCACTTATTTCCACAGCTTCTCGTTCATCATATCAACTCAAACCATTTCAATCAAAACCAGCACTTCTCCAGCCAAAAGAAAGCCAACTTTTATCAGCTGAAGAAAAAGTTTCGGAGATTCCTGGCCCCAGTTCCCACATTAGAGTACGACGTGCTGGTGAGAAAAAGCCCAAAAGAGGCAGGAGAAAGAAAGGAAAAGGAAAGAGGCGGAACAGAGGAAAAACGTGGAAAGGAGGACAGAGACGGAAAGGAAGAAAGAGGACAAAAGGAAGAAAGAAAGGGGGAGAAAAACCAACGAATATTTTGACAAAAGAGAAATCAGTTAATCCAGGAACAAGAGATGTAAGACTCAAGGTAGAACGAAATGAGAGGGAATCGCAACCCAAAGAAATTGAGATAAAACCAGTTAAACCTGGGAGAGGGAAGCCAAGAAGAGGAGGAAAAGGGCAACGAAAAATAAAGAGAAGGAGGAAATGGAGAGGAAAAAGGAAGGGAAAAGGAAGGAAGAGGAGTAAAGGAAGAAAACGAGGGAGAGGAAGGAAGCGGGTAAAAGGAAGAAGAAGAGTAAAAAGAAGAAGTAGGGGAAAAGGAAAGCAGCCGGTTATAGCGATGGAAGACAAAGAACGGGAAAGGGAAGAGGAACCAGCGACAGAAGAGACAGGAGTAGCAGGCGACAAGAGAGAACCAGTAGAGAAGATTGGAACAGGGAACAAAATTAAAAAAAAAAATAAAAAGGCCATGAAAGAACTGGATCAAGCAGAAATGCCGACTAAAATACCTGGGTCAGAAAACTCACGGAAAGGAAAAACTAAGACACCAAAGAAATGGAAAGGAAAAACAAAAGGAATTGGAAAAAAGAAAGGGACACCACCAGTTATTGCAACAGAAAAGGAAGAAGCTGGAACAGAAGAGAAACCAGTTAATCCAGAAGCGGTACTAGAAGAGGCTGAGGCAGAACCAGATGCAAAGGAAACAATGCCTGAAGAACTTGAAATACAACCAGTTGAACAAGAACCAGTTAAACCTAGGGAAAAGAAGCCAGGAAGAGGAGGAAAAGGAAAAAAAAAGAGGAAAGGGAGAAAGAAGGGAATACGAAGACAGAAAGGGAAAGGGAAACGACCATTTATTGTGATGGAAGAGGAAGAAGCAGGAACGGAAGAGAAACTAGTTAATCCAGAAACAATAGAACCAATGGAAGAACCAGTGGAAATGGAAACAAAGCCTGAAGAAACTGAGATAGAAGTTGTTGAACAAGAGCCAGTTATACCAGGGGGAAAGAAGCTCGCAAAAAGAAGAAAAGGAAAAAAGAAGGGGCAAGGGAGAAAGAGGGGAAAAGGAAAGAAAGGAGGAAGGAAGCCACCCGCTGTTGTAATAGAAGAGGGGGAAAAAGAAATAGAAGAGACAGCAGTTAATGCAGAAACAGGAGAAGAAGGACCAATGGCAGAACCAGTGGAAATGGAAACAAAGCCTGAAGAAACAGAGATAGAACTAGTTGAACAAGAACCAGGGGGAGAGAAGCCCAAAAAAGGAAGAAAAGGAAAAAAGAAGGGGCAAGGGAGGAAGAGGGGAAAAGGAAAGAAAGGAGGAAGGAAGCCACCAGCTGTTGTAATAGAAGAGGGGGAAAAAGAAATAGAAGAGACAGCAGTTAATGCAGAAACAGGAGTAGAAGGACCAATGGAAGAACCAGTAGAAATGGAAACAAAGCCTGAAGAATTGGAGATAGAACTAGTTGAACAAGAACTAGGGGGAAAGAAGCCCGCAAAAGGAAGAAAAGGAAAAAAGAAGGGGCAAGGGAGAAAGAGGGGAAAAGGAAAGAAAGGAGGAAGGAAACCACCGGCTGTTGTAATAGAAGAGGGGGAACCAGAAACAGAAGAGACAGCAGTTAATGCAGAAAAGGGAGAAGTAGGACCAATGGAAGAACCAGTGGAAACGGAAATGAAGCCTGAAGAAATGGAGACAGAACTAGTTGAACAAGAACAAGGGGGAGAGAAGCCCACAAAAGGAAGAAAAGGAAAAAAGAAGGGGCAAGGGAGAAAGAGGGGAAAAGGAAAGAAAGGAGGAAGGAAGCCACCCGCTGTTGTAATAGAAGAGGGGGAAAAAGAAACAGAAGAGACAGCAGTTAATGCAGAAACAGGAGAAGAAGGACCAATGGCAGAACCAGTGGAAATGGAAACAAAGCCTGAAGAAACTGAGTTAGAACTAGTTGAACAAGAACCAGTTATACAAGGGGGAAAGAAGCCCGCAAAAAGAGGAAAAGGAAAAAAGAAGGGGCAAGGGAGAAAGAGGGGAAAAGGAAAGAAAGAAGGAAGGAAGCCACCAGCTGTTGTAATAGAAGAGGGGGAAAAAGAAACAGAAGAGACAGCAGTTAATGCAGAAAAGGGAGAAGAAGGACCAATGGAAGAACCAGTGGAAATGGAAACAAAGCCTGAAGAAACTGAGTTAGAACTAGTTGAACAAGAACCAGTTATACAAGGGGGAAAGAAGCCCGCAAAAAGAGGAAAAGGAAAAAAGAAGGGGCAAGGGAGAAAGAGGGGAAAAGGAAAGAAAGGAGGAAGGAAGCCACCAGCTGTTGTAATAGAAGAGGAGGAACCAGAAACAGAAGAGACAGCAGTTAATGCAGAAAAGGGAGAAGTGGGACCAATGGAAGAACCAGTGGAAACAGAAATGAAGCCTGAAGAAACAGAGACAGAACTAGTTGAACAAGAACCACTTATACCGGGGGGAGAGAAGCCTGCAAAAAGAGGAAAAGGAAAAAAGAACAGGAAAGGGAGAAAGAGGGGAAAAGGAAAGAAAGGAGGAAGGAAGCCACCCGCTGTTGTAATAGAAGAGGGGGAAAAAGAAATAGAAGAGACAGCAGTTAATGCAGAAACAGGAGAAGAAGGACCAATGGAAGAACCAGTGGAAATGGAAACAAAGCCTGAAGAAACTGAGTTAGAACTAGTTGAACAAGAGCCAGTTATACCGGGGGGAGAGAAGCCTGCAAAAAGAGGAAAAGGAAAAAAGAAGAGGAAAGGGAGAAAGAGGGGAAAAGGAAAGAAAGGAGGAAGGAAGCCACCCGCTGTTGTAATAGAAGAGGGGGAACCAGAAACAGAAGAGACCGCAGTTAATGCAGAAACAGGAGAAGAAGGACCAATGGAAGAACCAGTGGAAATGGAAACAAAGCCTGAAGAAACAGAGATAGAACTAGTTGAACAAGAGCCAGTTACACCAGGGGGAAAGAAGCCCTCAAAAAGAAGAAAAGGAAAAAAGAAGGGGAATAGGAGAAAGATGAGGAAAGGAAGAAAGAAAGGGGGACAGAAACAACGAGCTATTGTAGTAAATGAGGAAGAACCAGTAAAACAAGAGAAACCAGGTGCAGCAGAGATAGGAGTAATAGGTGCCAAGGTAGAACCGATGGAAATACAAGAAACAAAATTAGCAGAGGCCATGAGAGAATTAGATCAAACAGAGATACCGTTTGAAACAGAACCACTTGAGCCAGAAATGAAACTTGAAGAAGCAGAAACTGAACCACTTTGGCCTGAGACGGACCTTGTAGAGGCAGAAACCGAACCGTTTGAGCCAGATACAGAAATTTTTGAAGCAGAAACTGAATTACTTGAGCCAGAAACAGAACTTGTAGAGGCAGAAACTGAACTACTTGAGCCTGAAACAGAACTTTTAGAAGCAGAAACTGAACTGTTTGAACCTGAAACAGAACTTGTTGAGGAAGCTGAACCACTTGAGCCTGAAACAGAACTTGCTGAGGAAGCTGAACCACTTGAGCCTGAAACAGAACTTGTTGAAGCAGAAACTGAACCACTTGAGCCTGAGACAGAACTTGTTGAAGCAGAAACTGAACCACTTGAACCAGAGACAGAACTTGTTGAAGCAGAAACTGAACCACTTGAACCAGAGACAGAACGTATGGAAGTAAACATAGAGTCAGAAGAGGAGCTGTTTGAACCTAAGACAGAAGTAGCAGAAATAGATGAAAAATGTAAGTTGCATACTTGTGTCAATAATTAACTGAGCACTTAAACCCTTACCAAACTTTAAAACACCTTCTTTTGCTAGAGTTGTATTACGAAGAGGTAAAATTAACCAATCATAAAAACTTCCTTTGATAAAGCCATTTTATGATTGATTTGCAAGCATTGCTGATCAGTCACCTGTAATGGCAAAATTACAAATTAGGTAGTATAGAAAGCTAATGAGCTACTCTTCAAGATGCAACCAAGCTGAGTTTGTGACAGTAACAAACTAATTGTCTCCAGATTTCATGTTGAGAAATCCTCTTCTGAACATCCATACATAAGCCTAATAACAGTGGACGAGGATACTTAATGCATAACTTGTATTTCTTTATTTCTAGTATAATACTTCTGCACCTACTCAGTAATTCAACAATTACACATGTAGCAAGGTACACTGTAAACAAAACATAGAAAATACACCAGAAAATAAAAGAAGTGAAATTGCCAATATTTAGGCAGTTTTTTTTATTCAAATGCAGAATCGATATTGAGAAGTAAGAACTTTACATTTCACACCAGAACTAAGTTAGGTTCTACTGCCCAAAAGCAAACAAGTTAAACAGTAATGTTTTTCTTGATTAATATTCAATTGACATTTATAGTGATGAAGGAACTGCGTGACCTCTTGGAAGCGACCAAGATGGATCTTCCAGTTGACATCAATGATCCATACGATCTGGGTCTTCTCCTTAGACACTTACGTCATCACTCAACTCTCCTTGCCCACATTGGTGACCCTGATGTCAAAAAAGAAGTCCTGAGCGCCATGAATGAAAAAGACGAAACTGGTAGGAAAATTTCAAGTTTTAAGCTGATCAGCTCAGATGCTTATGAAACAATGCAACCTATATCTTTAAAGTAAAAAAAAACAAAGAATGGGAAACATGGTTCAAGGGCTGTCATTGTGTGGATGATTTGTGGTAATAAAAAGGACTTGACTTAAATAATACATACTTCTATGAAAAGCAACTTTGTGAGGGGGCGAAAATGGGGGACAAAAACATTTTCAGAATTTGTATGCAACCTTTTGTGGTCTTTCTTTGGGGTGAGGCCAAAAAACTACAACAATCAAAACTTACATATTACTAATTTACAATTGCAATTTTTTGTTACCAAGAGAGTTGTTTGTCTGCTTTAACAGAGTTTCTGTAAGACATCACACGGTGAGCAAATGGTAAAATGGACAATGGGGATGATGCCTGAACTGGATGGTAGTCAAGGAGCAGGAACTGCTTTACTGCAAACAACATTAAGTGGATCAAAACAGACAGAACAGTCTAGTAAATAGAAAAGACATCACGAAAACTTCTTTCTCAAAACCTTCATAAACATCTCTCAGTGTATGTAGAAGTGTTTTAAATTTGTCTTTGTTTTGGGGGGAAGGTCTTTTTGAGCTCAACTTGTATGAAATATTTCATCCACATTACAACCATGCCACTTGAGGATATGCTAACCTGTTGGAGAAAAATTAATTTTAAAATGTTTCTGGCGGAAACATTTGATTTGGTGTGTGTGGGTTGATACCAATTCCATTAATTTATTATCAGACGGATAATTAATCTGTTTATTTTGCTAAGCAAACAATACTGAGAGGCGATTCTATGACTGCATAGTTATAAAATTATCCAACCCCCAAGATTTAGCCAGTTGTTAAATTTTATACAATAACAGTGCTAAATGGCTAGCTTTTTCATGGATAACAACAAAATAAGAAATACAAGCACTACCTAAGGTAGTCTCAACTGGTATTGACTTGCACTCAAGACTAAGCAAAGATTTTTCTTCTGATGAACAAAACTGAGCCCAACCCAATATTGGTAAATGGACATGTCCTTGAAGCAAACGCAGAGCAGTACAAGGTTGATAAAGCATGCCAGTATCTTTTCAAATTGTTATTTCTTTACGATACTTCTACTCTACTTAATTGTAGACCCAGTAACTAGGGCACTGTACTCCTTTTATGATATTTGACTTTTTATTGGTTGTCACTGAAGTCAAAAATCATAAAAAAGGAGTACAGATTTCCAGTTACTGGGTCAAGTTGCACTGTTTGTTTGCAAATCCAATTTTAACCAATACACCAAATGTGGCAAATATATATGTCATTTAAACTGTTGCTTGTTAAAGATTCAAATTAAGTGTACTATAAAAATGAAAAACTACAGTTCTCAAAATAATCTTTAGCTAGAAAAGCTTCTGAGATTTCTAACAAACTGAACAAATTTAGATCAGAATTAAAATGTTTTGTTTCAACAAATAACTGGTCAATCCATTGGTTCTTGATGGTGAATAACCTTTTGACATCTTGTGTCCCTGTTTACGTCAAAATTTAACTTAAATTTACTTGCAAGTTTTTCATTGTTTTTCCAAAGTAATTTCACTGCTCTGAATAGAATTATTATTTAAAGCTTGAAACATTCCGCAAGTTAACATAAAAAATTGTTAGGTTATTGTGTGGGAACCTCTAACCTGTTTCACATTCAACTACAAGCCTTGTCCTGCAGTGTGCCCTCAAGCAAAGAAGTGGTGGTGGTTCATAGTTGGTTTGGGGTACCGGAACAACAGGTGGCATGCTTTCACACTATTTAAAGCACCTCTAAGGAAAATATGTTTTCTCTGATTTTATCTGTTCGAATAAATATGGAAGCATCCAAATCGAATGCAGTGCCATTTGTCTTCAGAGCTCAACCTTAACAGTTAAAAAGGCCTTTTTTCTAGTGTTCATAACAAGATGAAAATTCTAAATGTAGATTGTGTCAGAAAACTGAAAAAATGAGTGGAACCCTCGTCCAATGTTCATACTGGTTATTATAAACCATTGTGTATGCCCAACAATGTTGTGAAAAATGACACTGCATTCGATTTGGATGCTTCCACGTTTATTTGGACCGGTAAATCCGAGAAAACATGTTTTCCTTAGAGGTGCTCTTTAAGTGACAACTCACTGCTTACATGTATGTAGGGGGTAATGGGAGTTTGGCATGGAACAAAGATAAAACAACCTGTCAAAGTGAATCACAACACCGAAATAATGTTGAAGAACCATGGATATTTCATATGGCTGTGTACTGCTCAGGGTGTGACAGACCCCTTGTCCCATCCCTTCAATCCATCAGTCTGAACTCCACCAAACTCAATCTCTATGTACATCCCAATGTTCAATGCAACCCTAACTTGAAGCCAGTATTATATTCTCCAGTACTGCTGCAACGCGCTGAGCTTACAACAGTTTTAGCTGATACCTTGCTGTTCAAAAAACAGGTCAATGAAAATCTGACATGCTGTTCTTGCCAAATTTCCACTTCTCCAGAACAGGGAAGCACCGGCAATTGCTCAAAGCATAGGCCAACATGCATGACAGTGGCCCAAACAAAAAAAATTGTCAAGAGTTACTTTGGAATTTCAGAGGTAGATTCATAATGATGAGAGCGTTTACATGCATGTCATGTTTCAGAAAGATTGGTCATAGGACTGCTGGGATTGCTGAGACGGAGGTTGACTTTGCCTCACCTGGCAGTGGGAAGAAATTTAACCATTATAAATCCCTCCGACACTGGTAACATATCCAACGTTGATTTGGACACTACCACAATCACAGGAAATGATGATGAAACAACAAAATATTCAAAATGTAAAGCCACATTTTAATACAAATGGTGTGTGTCACAATATTGATCAAACAGAAGATAAACACAACAGAAAGACAACTGTCTCTCAACCATCATGATTTCATGACAGAGAACACAAAATGTTTTATTTTATTTTATACAAGTACATGGTCACTTTAACTTGGATCTATCAAATTGTCAGGTCCATACAGCTATCTTGAATTGAGTGCCAACTCCTCATTTATTTGCGTGAAGAAACTTAGTCCACTTCCTGGACTGTGTTCCTAGCCTGTGCACAATGACAGTGTATTATCCACCAACAGAGGGCGGTCACACACACAGCATCTGGATCCCAAGCATGGTCCAGTCCATTTGCTCAACTCCCCAGAAAATTCAATGAACTTTATTGACGCTGCTCAGTTTGTACTGACTGGTTCACACACGTGTAGCACTGTGCGGGTGTTGCATATCATGCATAATGCATCTGTTTAACCGGATGGCACCTGCTCTAAGAGTGCACACATGTTGCATATGTACATCTACTGAACAGCAAATGCCTTTGGGTTTAAAAACCTGAGCATAAAATGTGAAACGAGAGTGTCTCACTTGAGTGGAATGCACTAGACAGTGCCTTTTACTAACCTAACCTGAATTTAAATACTTTTTTACTATTTACAAAAAAAGTAACAGAAAAAAGGTGATTCATATTTAACCTCACTGATAATAAAAGATTGTCAATCAAATCATCTGCAGGATTTGCTTCTTAAACTTGTTCATTTAAAGACCAGTTCATACTTCAGGCAAATAGGAAAGCAAATTGAATTTAACATCACGACAACTTTGCAACAAAATTTCACTTGAGTTACAATCCGTTCAACTGGGGCTGTCATTCGAATAATTCATTATTTGAATATTCGACCTTCAATTTGATCAAATGTCCAGATATTCGGTCACACTGCAAACCATTTACGAAATCAGTATCAATAATGCACTCAATTGTACATTATCATCACTATAAGAGCTACTCACTTCAAGGACTATTTCCAGCCATGATTAAGCAAAATTGGAGAATACTTCTTGCCCTGTGGAAAGTTTCTATTTCTTTTAAATTTCTTTAATGAATCTACTTTTTGCATCGTAGGCCATATTATGCTGTTGCTTTTCATTTCAATATGCTGAAACCTCCATTGTGCAATTTTTCTTATTTAAAACAAGAAAATCCCTCTTTCCTTTTTATTAATTTTGCATTCGAATACTTGAGTAATTCAATGCAGTTCTATGTGGTCATGTCCAACAAACATCTGGCATGTGGTTGAGCATGTGTTGCCTGCAGTGTGGCTATTGGTTATGGATCCATCTATTATATGTCACGGTGGCTTATGTAAGATCTTACTCTCCCTCTCCTAATGGTTTTCCTTCAGAATGATAATTACAACTAACTACTGCATTGAGTATTAACACAATCACACACAGTGCCAACATGAAAGCAACAAAGCCCAATGAAAGCAACAACACAAAACAGAGGCTGCGGATTATTACACCACAGGCCAAATACTAAAGAGTTAGACATGCTCACAGATTCATCAGGACTGATAAAACAACCAGAGATGCAACAAGTTTCTTTTTCATCAGTAAAAGAATTAAATTTAATCACTTCTCTCACGTGATTCGGTTTACATCTATTTCTTTGCTCAAATGAACAATTTCTCACACATGTTCACACTCTGCACATTTGAGAAATTTGGCAATAAAGAAACCAATGGTGTCAAGATCGCAGTGGGTAGGAGAGGCCGACAGGTACGATGATACGGGATGAAACCGCTGCAGCTTACTTAGCTGGTCAACATCAAGGTTGGTGCCTTCCAAACCAACTCCACCAAGATGAGGAATCTATGAGGCAAGATCAGTAACCAATCCAACCAATGAATGTGCATGTAATTAAATGGTTCAGAAAGGACACTGATTCTGTCTACAAGAAAAGGGTTTCATGGGAATATCCCAAACCCTGCCGAAAATGACAAGTAGGAAAGAGGAGGCAGGGGGTATTTTTGGTAGAATTTTTTACACGCTCCGGGCCAGAATCTCATTTCATAAAACGCAGTGTAACTTTGAACCATGCAGAAAATTGGCACCACATATTTGTGCTGAAACTGTAAAATACACTTCTACCACAATAAACATATACTTATCCCATAACTTGTCACACTGTAAGTTGTTGCAAGTTACACCATAATTTGTTGCACAAGTCGTGAACTTACACAGTGCGTACTTTTCAAGAAATCACTCTTAGTTTGTTGTGAAATGTACACAAACAAATGTGTGGCATAAGTGCCTTTATGCCACTGCATAAAGTTTCATGAAATGGGCTGCTGAGCTTTCATTTTCCTTCTTTTCCTACAAAATCTGGACAGGGTGATCAGTCTATTTAGGGTACAGCAGACACAATAGTACTGTTAGGGGAGTCAGGTTGGTGTAGAGGGTCCTCGATTCTTGGCCCAGTGCACATGTGGATTGGGTTTTCAGTCCCTACCTGATTCCATGGGTTTTACCCAGAACTTTCCTCTGGGGTATTCCTGCCACCTCTAAAATTGTAACAGCTTCTCATTTTCTCAAATCTACTGGTTTCTTCAAGGTTTGTGAGCTTACATTGCCCAGTTTAGGAATCCTTGGTGTCATTACCAGAAATGATAATAATAACAAGGTAAACTCTTGTGCTTACTCAACTTGACCCATCCTACTAAGTCTGCCATACTTATCCCCCCATTAAAAAGAAGGAATGTACCCATCCCCAGGATCCATGCTCTTAATGTTATCTAACCAATTTTGCCTTGATTTTTTTCCAATCTTTGTACATATTAAAGCAAATCCTTTGGAAGTCACTGACCTGATGAGATAATTCAAGTTGAGGATATGCACTAAGGGCCCAATCCACCATTGCTTCATTTTCTGCCAGTGTGACTGTGCATGTGCTGTACACAAGTGTCCCTCCTGGTTTCAATAATTCAACAGCCTGATAAAGTTGGGAAAAAACATGGCAAAAGAATCTAAAAACCTGTTACTTGTCCCCATTAATGATGAAATACCAGACTGAAGAGAAATTTGCTGCTGAGAAAATCAAAGTCAAACATGAGTTCCCAATGTTATCTGCACTGAGCTTTATGTAGTACTCACAGTAACCACTGCTATTTTGAGCTTTACCCAAGTTACATTGCCCACGTTTAGTACAGCTTTGGACTCTATTAAAGATTTCTCCTCTGCTGCCAATGGCCAGGAGACAGCTAATAGACACTTAAGCCTTATTCATAAATACCTGAGACAGTCTCACTATTCACCAATGTGCAACTTGACCATTTATTAACATTTGTTAATGCCCGCTAAGATGTGAAAATGCCCGCTGTGTAAATCATGTGCTAGTACTTGAATACGAGACAGTTTACGACATCCCTGTAGGTCATGAGTCTGTGTATAAGGCAGCATGTAGGATGCGCCACGCGCACACAAAGTCCATGAACAAAGAGATTCTATTGGACAACTTGCAATAGGAATACACCATAAAATGGACGGGGGTGTTCGGGAAAATGAAGAAAAATTCTAGAACAAAATGCTTGGAAATCCATCATATATTGACTTCTTTTGACTGTCTGTCTAAGAAGGTATTTATGAATGGGAATAAATATGTTCTCGGCCAGCTAACATTTAAGACCTTGCTCTGGAGAACGAACGCTGATACTGCCCTTGCCTGTGGTTGGGGCAATTAGTTGCATCCATTCTCTTGAGCCGGTCTTAAATGCACATTTCAGACCAGCCAAGCACACATTTATTCCCTTAGTAAAAGAGTCAGGGGATAGTGCAGAATCCTCCTCACCCCCCACACAGTTTCCCTCACTTCTCATAATACTTTTCTTTGTAACAAGCCAATGGAAAGTAAATTTCTATGTGAATTTTTGCATGGACAATAATAAATTTGAATCGTTGAATCTTGAATACAGTCATGCTGAGCCTTGCAGAGTTTTTCCTAGTAATGCCTCACATCACTTGTACATACATTTTATGAAAATCAGACATACCATTTTTGTTAAACACACTTTTCCATGATAAGCTAACCAAAACAAAAATAAATACCTGCTTTTTCAACTGACATACTCAATGCACATTGGCAAACACATATGAGGATATGAACTATAAATGATCATATGACAACAAAAAATAGGGCATTGGGTAACCAAGATCAAGATCAAGACTGGGTAGACTCCCCCAACTCCTCTGAGATGGTCCAGGTAAAAAATACCCTTTTAGTAACAAACACCATAGACCAATGGCACCTGCTACATCGTATGACCTACAGTACAGTGGGTGTCAACCCCATACCAATGTGTGTTTTGCTGAGTGTTATTTACAAACAATAAAGCCAAGTTATGGTATAGTACCCAGCACAGCAGTAGTCTGAGTACAGTACCTAACATCAACTTAATTTTGGTAAATGACACTTATGAAACACTTCTGATGGATGCCATGTTTGTTCATATCTAATCCTCACTCTAGGTCACATGACGCAGTGGGCACAATCAGTCGATTGTTACTGTGCACTTGGTACTTAAATACATGTAGATGAAAATTCAATGGATTCATGCACATTTTTGGTTGTTCACAGCTTGGAACTACGTGCACATAGCAGTCAGAATGTGTCACACAAACTACATGCACAGATCTAATAAGTGGTCAGACATTCTGTCTACAAGATCTTCACAGAGTTTGAAGACAAAACCCAACACATGATACATGTACGTACAGTACTGAAGAACATACGCTGATAAGCAGGATAAGACTTGAGCTCACTGAGTTGTAGTTGGTTGCTTATCTGGGGCCGCTGCCCTAAGCCACTGCATGGTGCATCCAACAAAACACAATCAAATGTTCCAGGTGGGTACGGTGGGGCATTTACATCTAACGAGAAACGTGACAATAAACACTGACTGTCAGTGGTCAATGATTAAAAAGCCGCATCATTGATTTATACTTCAAAGCTCACAAGGTCTAGGAAATCTTGGCTATAGTATACCACATATCAAGTACATCTACAAACCATTCTATGGCAACAAGCCAGTCTGGTATTTCAAAGAGCTACACTGTGAGAATAAAGCATGTGCACACATATCTGCATGTGCACACATAATAAAGCATGTGCACACATATCTGGCATATGACTGTACCTATAGGGCAGACCCTTGCTCGCACACATATTGCTTTTCCAGACTGACCTTGAAGGGAAATTCATTTTGAGCGAGTGCTGTAGAAACACTGAACAAGCTCCTTCTTACCTGCATCATGCATAAGCATCTTCATATCTCTGCTGCATGCTTTCGTAGAATCATATGAGTAGGCATGTATACAGCTCAGCCCTAACCTCTTTGCATTTTCCTCAACTTTGCGGATTTTATTTGTTGATTTATCCAGGGCAATAACCACTCCTTGGTCCTTCATTAAAGTTGCCAAGTGTGTTGTCTTTCCCCCTGAAACAGTTAAATATTAAGCACAAACACCTGCACACTTGACTCTTGTTAACAGAAATGTTGCAGAGATTTGTATCACATGTATAAATGCACAATTCGGCCTCCTGGTATACGGGACACAGATGCACTATATTATTTTGTGTTCTGTGAGCATGAACGTGATAACAAATTTATCTCCAAACTTGACACGCACTAAAGATTTTATAAGGGCCTATGCACGCAAACACACCACCTTTGAAATTACAGTAAATTTTGCTGCTGTGCATTTTGCTTTTAGCGTAAAAGTAGCGAATTGCGTTGAGTTAGAATAGTGCATTACCCAGGGTTTGACATGAACTGTTCAAAAGAGTTATATGTATATATGTAACACTGTTTGTTGCCATGGATTGACCTATCAGAACTGAGAATTCAAGTTTGCCTCAAGATAAATACTCATATGGTGTCCACTGCAATTATTTAGAAGAAATGAGTTATTATAGTGCCATCCACAATATTGGAAGATCAATGCAACAATATTTGTTGAGCAGCTGTACAATGGAAATGTAACATACTGTTAATTTTACTAATAAGCATCTCAACAAATCCTAGATATGCCATGAACTTGTCATTAAAATGCTCCACATATAAAATATATCAATCACATGAACACTTACAAAGCCACAAGAAATTTCAATTACATACTGTAGTGTTGCAGGATGCATTACACAGTTAATTTGCTATTCACAAATACCTGGGACAGTTTTTCTAAGCCTATTGGTCGAAACGTGTCACATGACCGTTTATTAACAGTTTTTAATCCCTGCTGAGAAGTGATAATGCCTGCTGCGTTGATCATGTGCTGGCACATCAAAACAAAACAGTTTAATTAGGTCTGATTGGTCACGAGTCTGTATGTAAGATTTCTATTATGTTACTAAACTGAGCTAAAGGGACTGCACAATTCACAGCAGGAATATATGATCTGCGGTCACAATTTCATGCTTTTGCACTGAGTATGAACCAGCCTTTACAAAAGAAAATGTCGCACAGGCTTTCGTTAAATTAACTGCAGATGTGCACAGTGCGTACCTGGTGCAGCACACATGTCTAACACTCTGCTGCCTACAGCAGGACTGACCACATGACCCACTACAATGGAAGGTAGATTCTGTAAGAACAGTCTGTCAGTCAGAACGCCATTCAGCGATGGACAGTCGCAGATTGGCTCCGTCATCCTCACGGCAACTCCTCTAGGTTCACAGAATGATATCAATACAAAATGCAAGTGTATGACAGCTAGAGATTAAACAACAAAGGTTGGGCAACAAATTTATGACTATGAATTACTGAATACACAGAAATACCACATCTGGTATTACCATATCTCCTAGATACGACCAAGAGCCAAATTCTCAGTGGCCCATTCACTGCATGCCAGTATGCGCAAATGAGGCTCCACAAGTCAAATACGCAAACATATAGTAAGCTGTTCCCTGGCTACCCTGAGGAATAGATTACTACATGTAAAGTTGTAAATCTTATGAAGCTATCGTGAAATTGCTCTGACCGGGTGAAGAAGGCACACTCAAGCATCCTAGCTATACATAAACATGAAAACATAGTGGTATATGTTATTGTTGATCAGTGTTTTAAATAATAGATAATCACCCTACCTCCCATTGGTACTGGAAATTGACAAACTAGAACTAGTTTGTTATTTTTCAATACCTTGAGGAGCTCAAATGGACTATCCTACTAAAATAAATCATGTATATTTTTTCTCAGAAACAACTATCTCCTTGACATGAGTTATTCGAAGACCTATGGTGTAATTCAACCATCAGAATTAGAAACGGCCATTTATGCAGAAACACAACATTCATGGACAGGTGGTACATGTGTGCTGAATGCATCTCCAACCAATAGGGTGTCGTAATGTGCCAAATGCACGTGTGCGTCAAGCTGAAGAACATCCGTGTGAGTAAGGTGCCACCACAGTTATGTCATCTAATCTGATAAAGGCACCTTTCCATATGTACGTTATTGGGGTGCATTGCGCACACGATGCATTTGTGCATGTCACTTTCACGGACACAAATACAACACACATGTGTGTTGCATTTGGTTGTCAGAATTGCCTCGAGAGCAATTTTGATGGATATGCAATGCTTGGCGCAAGTGTTGACGCATATATGGAAAGGCGCTGTTAGTCTATACGTAGTAGTGTGCATTTACAGCATGTTTGGGAACCGGGTACCCCATTCCCCTGACAGGGACCCATAATTATTATTAAAATGATTAAAAAAACAAATTGTAGTCAAGTATTTCCACCACGTCCCCACCCACTACATGTAGCTGCAGGATTGAGCACTACACTGACATGCTCACTAGCATGCTCACTGGCATGCTCACGGGCATGCTCACGGGCATGCTCACTGGAATGCATACAGAAACTCAAAATGCATGGGATTACTTTGCAACTTAACTTTTTAAGTTTTCTCAGTTTCTAAGTTTGAAATAAAATTCAATAATATCTCATCAACTTAAACATCAGGTGGGAATGGCTTAAAAATCAAGTTATCCTAATTCAAGCTATCAACACCAAATGTATACATTGTTTTTGCATTTTTTGTCTTTTCTTTGTAAATACTAATGGTGTATAATTTTGCTCATTAACTTTTTTCATGATCTTTTTTTTCTGAGAGTTTATGTTGTCGCTACCTAAAGCTTCTTTCCTTTTGATAAAAAGCAATAAACCAATTGATTAAATGTTGCACCTTTTGAGGGCAAAACTTTCATGTCGTTTGGTTTATCATTGTAACAGCGTGACGAGCAGTGCATTGCCAGGGCTTCTTTTCACTTCAGCTTTCTTAGTATGTGCAATCACATGACCTTTCCTTCTGCAGTCACTTGGCTGCCACAGAGTCAGCAATTGGACTGCCTTTACTGGCTACAACTGGGTCTACGGTTGCAATCAGGCTAACTTAAAAGCCAGGGTTGGTTGCCGTTACTTTTGGTTTGGTTTAAATGCAGCATGCATATGCATGATCCTGGTGTGACTGAAATGTGCCAGGTAAAGCCAGCTGGCCAACAGTTGCACGATTGAGCCTAGACTATACATGTAATTGCACTGT
>NW_019091472.1:586170-604186 GCF_001949145.1 Acanthaster planci | reverse complement strand
TACCTTGCTGCATATGTAATAAGTGTAAGTTCAAGATCCAGCACCTGGCCAGGTGCCTGAAACATGGACCATGCCTGGAGGTTGGTTTTTCCTTCTCCGGCGCGGCGGGGAGGGGTAACCTGCGATTCAGCCACCCGCAGGCGAGCTAAATCATCTTGCAAGTAATAAAAGCCAACAAGTTAAAGTGTAGCTGCAATGAATTTTTCTTAAAAACGTTTTTAGCAACTTTGTACTCTTTTTCGATGTATGAAAACCTTTTTACATTTCTATTTGGTCAAATACAAAAAAATGCACTTTTAACTAAACTTTCACGGACAACCGAGGGCGCTGCTGCTGTTATGTCGTCCAGGAAAGATGGAAGTTTTGTGCGTACCTTTTCTGTTCAAATTGTTACCTTGAAATGAATCACTTTGGAACGCTTCTAAGAAAGGGATACATGCTTGCTTATTGCCACCCACTTGAACAAAGGCAAATCAGCACAGCAAAATCAACATAAATGCAGGATTTTTGTGTATGAGCCAACTGATATTAAGGCTCTCTTCCTGAGCTGACACCCAGTTTTGCTTATGGAAATGGAAACCAAACAGGCAGCACCCTTTAAATGGCGAAAATTATAATACTGAAATAAAAATTTAAAATAAGGTAAACTTAGACACAAATGTGCATTTAGAAGTTTGGTACGAAAAGAAATCGATTGCAGCTGCACTTGAAACCGCTTTCACTTTACCGCGAATTTTAATAAATTAAAACAGTCGCTTGAGCGTTCGGGGAATACGGTAATGAAATAAAATAATATTCTCAATCAAATTGAATTTACACCCAAAGAGCATTAGAATTCGCCAGCCGTGGGCTACAATGTATATATGTCACTCACACATACGAAAGCGGATTTACTGTCTTTTCGGTATTACAATTCAAGTGCACTACTACCAGTGAAACACGCCTATTTTATTTTTTTTTTTTTTTGGCGCAGTGAAGCTGAATTAGAATCAAGGAATAGGCAGCATGGAGAAAATCACTTTCATACCGACGGTATAATTATATCCAGTGTATAAAAGATCAATCAATCAACGAATTTGTGCAAGAAAACATTATGGGGAGGTTAAAACCGTACACCCTGTTAAACCTGTCTTTGTGGCTCTGACGTCTTCGCAAGAAGAGATAGATAACTGCATAATTATTACACGTATAGGCCTACAAGTTCGCATTATAACACTGTCCATTTCACTTCAGTATAAAAAGAGGATGACGATCCCATTCAGTGGCACTTCCTCTCTTTTGACGTGTAAGGAGGACCAATTGATGCATAAAATCCTCTACGGCAGTTATAAATGGAAGGGCTGCGTAGTATCGTGATCAGAATATCGACAAGAATATAAGATTAAATCAGTGCTCTCATATATGATTGCCGAGATTGCCGAGCTTTCGAAAGCTCGGTGATCATATGTTTCAGAGCACTGATTTAATCTGATATTCTTGTCGATACGGCAGTTATATGTCCGGTAAGAGGTTGATCCGGGAGGACATAAGCAGAGGATTACTTTTCAAATTCTCCAGTCAGCAATAGCATGGATAGCGCCATCACCTCTACACATTTCTCAAAACAACAATTGCAAAATGTGATCAGCTCAGGCATCAAGTTGCTGTGGACGCGTGGCTTATCGTGTTTTTCAATTCTCAACAACTTTCAAAACCAATATACCTCTTCCATGCAAAGCCCACACTACAGGCTACACAATAAGAGCAAAATGTTCAAATGCCGCAAAATGTCTGATCGTGAGCTACAATGTGCGTGCTCGTTATCTTAATTTGATTAATTGAAGGTAGACCTACTAACCAGACGCTTTAGCCTTGGCAAATTTCACCATTTTTGTCCCTCTGACGTCAAACAAGTCGATGACCAAGTTGTTTACAGCTAGTAGCCCTGCGCAGGAGGCGTGGACTACTCGACTTGACGATTATAATGGCCTACTTGTTGATTTATTGATTCAAATTAATGTGCTGGTGTACCAGCAAGATAAGAAGCACACCAAGTATTGCTATTTTCATCTTGCTATTTACATTATTTCGACATATCCATAAATAATGGATATCAAAATGGACATCACATAATGGACATCAAAATGCTTCAGCATCGGTTTCCGGTCAAATTCTAAAAAAAAACAACTCTGCAATAGATCCAGGCTTTTAGAATTCTGTTTCGAACGATAGATTCACCATCCTAATTATGAAATTATTTCATCGGTTTTGCTAACTATGAGCTTGGCCAAGGGTCACACGATTCATAATTTTGTTTTTCCGTTTCAAGCATTCTACCTAAAAGTTAACTAACGTTTAGACGTCCGTTGAATGTTCCTTGATATCTGGGGAAATCACATGCACTTCTTGTTCGGGAAAATGATATTTCAATGATGCTGTCCATTAAAGAAATTTAATCGTATTTTGTCAACACCCCCACCAGACTATATGAGACAAAAACAGAACGAATTAAAATACCAACAAAAGTTTCACTGCGAACAAAATGAAGTCCAAACTGCTGCACAAAAGGTCCAACGAAATTTTGGGACAAAATTGTCCATCGATTCTGTGTTGAATTGACTGGAAAACCTGCATATTTGAAGATGACCCACTCAAGGCAGGCTTCAAATATGCATGTAATGAATTATTTAGTATGTAAAACAAAAGCTCATAAAAAGACAACACATATCGGCAGCGTTCAGATATTAAAGCCTAAGCTCGTCTTTGATCGGTGCAGAGCATATCCAGGAAGGCACCGTAACAGGTATACATTTATCATTGCATCATGTTGGTACTTGCGATATTGTGCTCGATGCTACTCAGCCAAGTTAATGCAAACTGGAAGAGCAGCAGAAGCGGTCCCATCCGCGCAGATATGGTAAACAGTTTTTCTTCATATCTTAAACTGGTTTGCCAACCGGTTGTGTTAAAACACTGGTCTAAGACTATTATTTTCACTGCAAAAACTGTGTCTCTAAACACTTTCTATCAGTTTGTAAAACGTGTTTAAATACTGCAGTTTGGATTGATAGCGTTTAGCCATTGGACATTCTATTTGGGAATTGAACGCCAAATGTCTTGCATCTAAGCACGTCCACAAAGTAATAGCAAGTTTGTGTTAAGTTGCCAATACGTGTTTAGATATTAAAGGCAGTGGCCGTATTTGTGCACACACGTTTTAATGTTTTATTTCGAATGTTACCGTACTATTTAGAATTCGGAAACTGTCGAAAATTTGTGATTAAGAACGCACACATTGCTACGATGGAGTCGATCCAGCCTCTGGTGTGAAAGATACCTTAGTCTTGTCTCAGTTCTTCAACAACACTGCAAACAAATTGTTTCTTAAAAATTTTGATAAACACACCCAAGTGGACTATGCGCACGAGGAAAACGGCCATAGTACACGTATTTCCACATCGTGGAGTCAAGAAGATTTTGATTAATGATGTAGGCTGTAATCTGCACCATAACAATGGCTTTTTTGACCAGTGAGTGATTCAGATAATGAAAAATAATATATCAATTAAAATAGATTGAACTTTCACGAGGTCCCGTCTTGCAAATATCTTGCATCTAATCATGTCCACATAGTGACAGCAAGATTATGTTAAGTTGCCAAACACAGGTATAAGAATACCTCTATATGTCAAAAATTTACAGAAATTCTATGTGATGAACATGACATGCAACGACGCTCGTACGCGTTGCGAGGCTTGTAAGTCAGGACATGAAGGCGGTATATATTTAGGTGAGTATCTTTTGCCGTCTCCGCAGACAGCACATACAAACATAAATTTTAACGCAACGATCCTCTGCACAAGTGCTCCCAGTAAAAAAAAATCTTGGACGGCTTGACTATCAAAAGAAAAATGAGTCAGTACTTTTTACTATTTGAGGCGTACTATTTTCACCGCCCCTGACCTCTGTTATCTGACCTGAATTCAAATCCCAGCCAGGCTGACATAATTATGGACTGGGTTCTCAATTCAGTGAGTTTCTATATACACCTCTTAAACTGAACCTGTCTTCTTTGTCTTCTCACCAAGAGCGAAAAAAAAACATACCTCCACGATCAAGCTGTTTATCCTGGTTACATAAAAAAAGATACAATATTAAAAAGTTTCATTCATATTATCAGAATAACAAAGTTGGAAGGAATATGTTCACGGACGCCAAATTTCACCAGAAACCTGTAGTGAAGTCCATACAATCTCCAAAGTTAGGAATTGTTCGATGTGTGTTTTGTTATCTGTCTGGGGAATAATTATGATGCAGAAAGTGAAACAGTTATTTGCCACAAGTTAATATTCAACCAATAATGATGAGATATCATTTCCCCAGAAAACATACGAAGTAACATTCGACTAATCTGAAACATTTTAAAACAAATGAGAGTCAAACAACAAAGAGGATTAGTTTAGTGACATGCAGTGAGTTATACTCTACATTTGATCTTCATATACGTGTCAACATAATGTTACAAACGTTTTCTATAGGTTCTCCCGTTTAATTGAGCACTTCTTTCATTTAATATTGCTCAAACAAAAGATTAATGTCCTCAGAGAGTGGTCACTTGTAAAACGAATGACAAGAAACGAATTGGCTTTTCCAATTCAACGCCATTCCCTGAGTGAGACGAAATTGACGATAAATAGGACAAATAAATGTGTTTTTTTTTCGTGATTTACAATGCTCTGAAAGTGAATTCTGTAGTGGTGTTATTTCGAAACTAGAATCAACATTTCGGGCGAGTGACCCTTCTTTGACGAAGTTAAACTGTCGTTTCAGCAATTTTGAATGAAGGACGTACTAGCTAAATTAACCGGGAAAAACCTATATGAAACAAAGACTTCGAATGTTTCATAAATTGTTGATGTACCCTACAGTGCATACTGATATGTCGGAGCAATATTTCTTTACCTCATCATTGAGCTCCTAATTCATGTTTTCTAGATTTGTTTGAATATTCTGAAGGACCAGCAAAGTTTCATTTTGAAGGGACAACGGCTACTTCTAATTGGAAGGACTCAATTTTGCAAGGTGAGGGTCAACAACCAAGTATGCTCAGTGCTGTTACCTCAAACCGTGTGTTTTACGTTACTCAGAGACAAAATGACCAAGCCTACGTTACAGGGGCGAAAATCTGTGTCGGAAATTATAGGAGACGGGGGTAATGACGTAAATCAAAATTACCCGGCCATGGAAATTTGAAAAGTGGGGTGGACGGGGGTTGGGGGATGTTGACACTCAGGACCCAAGGGGAGCTGCACGTGTGGAGTGACCCCCCTTAATCTTACATCAAATCGGCGTATTCATGGCCGGAGATCCCGGGAGATGAGGATATATTCCCCAAACTTTTTTTGGGGGGGGTTACTTCTTTTCAAGTCACTGACTGTATGCGCACCTGGCTTTGCCCCTACATTCCACCAGGTGGTCCTTAGGCCCCCAAATTGAAGTGAGACCTTGGACACTGTGCCCTGTCGCGCTCGCACACGCCTTGACCTTTCGCACTGAGAAATCATCCCCCATGTGACAAAAAATCTCCCCCGTGAGCGTATTTACTGCTGTTTTTGTCCGAAAAAAAATCATCAAAACCTATCTGAAATTTTCCCTCCACGAAAACCTGGGGGCACCGGAAAGGATAATTTAATAGAAATGTACAACCTCTAAAACTGTACCTAACATAGGCCTACCAAGCATTACGTGCCTTCTACACTTAGTTTATTCTCTTCTTTCTGTTAGAGGATCCCCTGGAGCCATTCCGCTACTGTACCCAGAACAAAAACACATATTGGGGTCGCAGCGGTATCGTCACACATAGATTTTATCTTTGCGTAGACAACATATTCTCTGATATTACTGTGCCGACCGAGTGCTTCCGACCCATTGCTTTGATATCAACATCAAGCCAGCATGGAGACGATCGACAAATTGGTGACCAAACATTGTACTGTGCTAACTAACTTCAGCTCTGACAGCACGTCTTCGACGCCAAGGGCTCTGATCATACTTCGGTATGGGGGGAGGGCGCTTGGCTACTCGCCCATCATCCCCTGTAACTTCTTTCATCAGGTGCATTTAATGTATTATATACCGGTTAAACGGTACATTTAACCACATGCTATCACATCAGTTCAACATTTTTCAAAGAGCATGATAATGACACGATTCAAACACTGATTTTGAACGAGTGTCATTCTTGAAACTCGAATGGAACAGTAGTTTAAGTACGTTGAAGAGTACCGCGTAATATAAGCATACGTGGCTTGTAAACCACAAATGGAATGAATGGTGTATGATAGGAACGCTTTGGTTTCAGGGCCATTTATGCAGTATGAGCGAACAGCCCTCCGATAGGGCGACGTTACCACAGTTTACAAAAACCTGATTTTTTTTTAAAGACATCTGACTGAGATTGCGCGTTTTGGCAAATAGACGGTCTCTAAGGAATGACATCAAGGAGTGACTGGCAGGGCGAGCTCTTTTTTTGTCGTGCCTGGGATTACCCACGAAGCTGTTTGGCACATACTTTCAATAACCAGTTATTGGCACTGCTTTTGTGTGTAAATGGGCCCAAAATAGATGGGGCGGCAAGTTTAATTTATATTTCATGAAATTGCACTGCACAAAGCTAAAGATTCGTAACTTCTTATTAAAGATTTTCTCTATTTGAAGTTTTAGACGATTTATATTTCATGAAATTACACTGCACAAAGCTAAAAATTCGTAACTGCTTATTACAGATTTCCTGTATTTGTAGTTTTTAGATTACAAGATCACGTTAAATATAAAGCCAAGTTGTGGTGTGTGCTTAAGTATTATTCATCACATGCTGCTTATTATTGAGTGCATCATTTCTGCATGAAGCGTCTTTTTGGCCCTACGCACATTTTTCGAGGGTTTGGTGGCTTTAATGGACCAGAAAATGGGAGTAATCATCGGGGAAAATTTACAAATGCCTTACAAATGGGGGGGGGGAACCCAGTGAAAGCCTTGGCGCAGTTTTATAAACCACTACATAAGTTTGCAAACTGGTCATCCACTTGACCAAACACAATATTTTGCAAGTTATATGTGCTAAAGTTCCATAGAGGGTAACGGATCGTTAGCACCATGAATAAGTGATGCAGTGGAATGAATTTGGTACATATACAGTGTATGCCCAGAACTCAATATCTTGCTAAACTTTCTCGTTAAAACTCGTATTTCGCGCAGGACAAAAGCCCAGATCTGACCCCCCCCAAAAAGAAGAAAGCAAAGAAGCCTCTGCAGTACTCCGCCGTAGTTTACGAACTTCTCCTAGTCAGATCCACTTTTTTCTCGCTCTGAAGGACACCTCGTGCACCGACAAATTGTCCACTTTAGAAACTGTGATCTTTTTAACTAAACCCAGGTGGACAAAGCTGTTAATTGGTCAACGGCATCAATCAACTTGAACATTGAGGAATGGGTGTCTCCGAACGATTCAGACTTGGAAGTACATGTTCCTCCTGAGCTCTGAAGACCAAAGAATTTGAATTAGTAGAGCTGCAAGGAGAGGCGCGATGCATTTTTAAAAAGCTTCCCATGCACTGGGAAATAATTGCTCGATACCGAATGCATAAGAAAATAAGCCGGCTGATTGATCAAATCCAGAGGTCAGGGGATGACTGTCTCATAAAATTTATCCTGGCTTTACATATAGCAAAGAGCTTTATTCCTTTTAGCTGAGTTTTCATCATCCCATTTTTTACTTCAGCAGCATCTTGACCTTGCTTTTCAAATGTTCATTCTGTTGCAATCTGCAACCCTGCACATCCTTAGCTAAGCCACTGAATCAATCACCATATCTGTATACAAACATCTGCCAGCAAGTAGCTACTCCACAGACTAATTTTGCAGTAAGCACAATCTATAGTATGCGCATAATTTAATGAAGAAAATTTTATTCGACAGTATGCATATCAACACTGAACCAACTGGGCAATGCAAATCAATGCATTTGCTTTAGTACAATGACATCAAATGTGACTGGAAATGACGGCTACCAATTCCATGAAATACAAAGTTCAGTTCCAGATTAATAAAAACATTGATGGGGAGTTATTTCAATACAAAGTCCTAACTTAATGCAAAGCTACCCGGAAGCCTTTTTGCCATATTAATTAAAAATTCTTCATAAAATGTCAGTTCTTGTCAACCAGAAGTTCACTGACTTTTGCCTCAACATGCTTCAATTTGTTTAGACAAATGTCAAAGCGGCTTGGCAGCAGGAAATATGCACGCAAGTGTAGCAATATTTGGACATAACAAATACATGGATAAGAAGTTGTGTTTCTTTGTACAGATATAAGCCCATAGGGTCCAAAAGCCCAAGTACTTTTTATATGCACATCCATGAAGAACTGAAATGCACACACACACACACCCACACTCAGGTGCAAACTTGTGTTCCTGACAGAGATGGGAGACTTTGAGATGCTTGGTGGTGGCAAACATACTGGTTCTTTTTACCAGCTCTGAGCGTGCGCACATTATTCTGTGAGGCCTGCATAGTTCTGAGCGTGCGCACATTATTCTGAGCAGGCCTGCATAGTTCTGAGCATGCGCACATTGTTATGAGCAGGCCTGCATAGTTCTGAGCATGCACAATACTATGAAGAACCAGTGTGTCTGCTGCCACCGTTGTCTCAAAGTCTCCCACTGGTTTCCTTGATAATTTGTGAAATGAATTGATATTTATCAGTCCCTAAAACCCTGCCTAACCCAGTCTATCACAGGCCAACCCTAGATCTGGAGGTATTTATTTTGTTAGTAAACAACATGGTGTCTTTTCCAGCAGCATAATCAAACCTGTCAAAAAAAAATCTTTTTTTGCTTTAAAGCATGACATAAGTGACCACTGAAAGTTTGGGGGAACTGAGGGGACAAATTGAGCACTTTCAATCTTCCTGGGAAAAACCACTGCTTTGCTGAATTGTATATCACTAAATCTGTTATAACCTACAGGAAGAATCTCTCTGATTCACACCAAACTGTTGGTGGTTCTCTCTTTGACTAGCTGAAGTACTAAGGAAATGCCAAATAGAAGGATTACTAAATGCTTGGAATTGACAGAGAAATCTACTTGACATTATTTCCTTATGATATGTATGGCTTTGGTTGAGCTTGAAACAACATTTTGACCAAGGATGGAACCTTGTTTTCATTTTGCACGATGCGATGTACACTTTTTCTCCCTTGGAATGCCAGTGGATACTGCATAGCTTCAGCTTAGTCCATTCTGCCCTTGACAGTCCGTGTTGTTATTTTGTCTTTTTCTCTGAGGGAGACAACAAAAGGGAAAGAGTGTAGCTTGAAAAGATTATAATGGACATGATTTCCACTGCAGTGCATCACCAACTGTTAACACCTCAATGCTACTTTTCCACTTCACTGTGGAATCCTTCATTATGTTGTCCTACAGACATGGATTTGTCCATCACTGTTTAGCTGATGTACTGCCCAGCTTCAAGAAGTAACACTAATTTGCTCACTGCTCCCCGTAAGATGGACAAACTAGCTTAATCTTGCCTCTTCGTTTTGTGGGAGTTGTATCAGCAACCCCCTCCCCCCAACAGGTGAGGAAAACATGAGTGGGGGGAAATGGTTGTACCATACTCCCACAAAAGCAGAAATAAAATCATACAAGAAGAAATGCAATTGGATGCAATTTTATAAACTTTCCCTTTTCATATCATTACTTTTCATGACAATTTTCAATTTTGAAAATTGAATCTTTGAATAATCAATGATCAACTAAATATCTGAAAATCTGCATAATTGTCCCTTTTGTAAGCAACTGGCCTCTCACACACAAGCAAGTTTAATGTTCGCTATACTTCTTACATAATGTGGACAACAGCTCCCCATCCAGACACTGCATCTCTGTCTACAGCATTAAGAAGAGCTTGAGCGGCTGTCTCAAAGAGGTCATCAGGTTCCTGTATCAAACATTACAGGATACATCCAGCCAGTGTTCGACATCTCTAAGTTAAGCCCTCTTAATACATAATGCTATGTGAAATTTGTGATCACTTCCTTCTCAGAAAGTCTTGACACGAACTGCACCACTTATAAACGTCAATTTTCTGTAGAAACTGTTGGAATATTTGGGCCTTTTACAAATTTTATCACACTTTTTACTTTCCCAAGTTAACAGTTGAAATGGGCAGCAAATGACAGAGGCAATGGAAGGAGGGATTTGACCCGCCTTTGGCAAAGCACTAATGTAGATAATCATGCTTATAAAACAAAGATGATTTATCATGGCTACGTAACACATCTAATTGCCAGGTAAATGCAAGTCCCGCTTTGCTTCACTGCATGGATAACAAATTGAAAAGTGGATGAGTTTAAAGTACTGACATTTTTTGTTACAGAAAGGTTACAAGAAACTGCTTGACATATTGCATAACCTTACAGGTGACATACTGACAACCTGATACAAGAATGCATTCTAGCCCTTTCATAAATTACTTACAATCCTATATTTGGACTATAAAATTCCTTTATAAAATCAATTTGCTTGTGTGGAATGCTGGGAGGAAAGGTTAAAGGTATACATTCCAAACAAATCGGAAACCTCTTAGATATGTCAAGATATCACTCAATTCCAATTTAGAAACATGATTTGCTCATAATGAAGACATCCACATACCAGATTGGGCACCCACAAGGATTCGCACATGCCATATAACTGCTCTGTACATGTGCCAGCTACCACAAAGTCATCAGTGAACATAGGACACCCTATCAGATCTAGGTTACAAATGAAAGGCTCATGTGTCTTGGGATCTAGACCAGCAATGACTGGCTCAATGAAGTAAGGGCCAAACCTGTAAAGAAAACACAGTCAAATCATAACATCAAGATTTAGTACATGTACTTTGATAAATTCACAATTTTCCCAAGACCTATTACAGAGCCAATGATTTTCCGTTTCAAAAATTAAGTTTTAAACTATGCATGGAAACCAAATATGAAATTAGTCTTCCGTTTCGCTGCCGCGGTTTCATCATTTTGCCATGCAGTACTAGCCTTGTCTCAAGGCGTCCATGCGGATTCACAGACTAAATTCCACAAGTGTGCAATATAAGTAAGAACTTGTTTGCACCTTCATTTCATTGCTAGTACGGTGCGAGCGTGTGAACGGCCAATGTTTGTATACACAATGTACCGTACCGTGCCACTGCTGTGCCAGCTGCCGCTGCGCGAATGAAGCTCATGCACACCATAGTGCTTACAAGTATTGGCACCAGCTCGGTGCGGACGACCCAATCATGCGGTGGAGTGGTGCAATTTAAGATGTTTCCAGTGTAATTTGTTCATTAATGATTAAAAGCAAGCATTTGGAAAGGGTTTGATTAGCATTTAGTTTTTAATACTTTGCAAAAAGTTTTCTTTTTTAAGCCATTCTTATAGAGGGCAATTTTGCAAGTTCCGTTTCAAGCAGTGGATTCTGTTTCAAAGTGTTAGGTCTGCAAATTCCGTCCGTTTGCCGGGATCTTAGAAAATCATTGGCTCTATATCCACAATTCATTCATTCCCACTGCCCATATAAGGCTCTTTGCTGGGCAGCTTTTTGATCCATACTACATGATATTTGTTGAGCACTTATTGGATAGAGTTAATTTCAACACTAATGTGGGTGTCCTACTCGCACTCAATGCATGTGCCTAAGAAATGCTAAATAAGCCACCATAATGCTCTCCATGTCTAGCTGTGATGTGTTTCTTTTACCACATTCTGTGTAGGACATTAGCCCTTCCGACCACCTTGTTAGAATAGTGAAACAAAGTTCACTATGAAGTCACTTTGAAACTTGGACCATCACTTCACAGAAACAAATACATGTACTGACGTGACACTCCCTTCTATGGATCTCCTGGCCAGATGTCTGTCTGAACTTCAAATACTCTCACAATCAACCACAGTCAACCACTACTTATTTTATTCACTGTAGAACTTTCTTCTTTGAGTTGATTCCAAAGAAAAGGATTTCTCCCTGCTTCACAGTACTTTGCCACAGCTGCAGAATCTGACACATACCACCTTGGAATGATACTTACCTTCTTTCATACAGTAAGTTCGATACCATGTTCATGAAGGTTTTAGGCTTGATTTCTCTATTTTCACGCAAACAGTACAGGTTGAGTCGAAACTTCAGCCGATTGGCACTGGCAACAAAAAGACAAAGGCCTCGTGTGTTAACTCCAACTCCCTGAGTCATTTTCTAGGAATTTTTTTTCATCCTCAAAATCCAAAATGGCACTCTGTGTACATTGACATTTGAACTTCTAAGACCTGTGAGAATTAACAGCTTGGCTTCACCTTCCCCAGTCCTGCATACCTAGCAAAATTTACATGTACCATTGGATTTGGAAGGTTCTTGGAAGACTAGGGAGAGAGTCTCACTTGTAAAAATGTCATCTTTCAAAGGTCAGATAAGACTTTCTCGTTACCACTTTTGTGTACTTTTTTCTTATGCACTTTTGATACATCCTTAGAAACTGTTAAAAAATGCGTACATGCGTTCCCTGCAAGGAATCCAAGCAACAGCTCTAACATACTGGGACACTAAAATATTCCACAGGATAACTTGCTTGAAAGATTGCTGTTACTTTTCCGGAGGACCCAAGCTGGACTCCACTATGGCCAGTTTTCTTTCTCTTCAAAGGAAAATTATCTTCAAATAAAACTAGTCAAATTTCCCTTTTTGATCTATTTACAGAGTTTAAAAATGAGATAGAATGTAACAAAAATAAGTACCGAGTATTGTACTTACACAGTCTGTACATCTGTTGCTAGACCAGAGAGGCCCATGTACAACCTAGGACCCATTTCAAATATCTTCTGGCAATCCATGGAAACTGTTTGGGCTTGGATTCCAAATCTTCTGTCTGCTGCTATGGCAACGCAGTCTTTGCCCATCATAGCCAAAATGGCTGAGCCATTATATGACATAATACTCTGCAAGGAATTAAAAAGGTCCTATTCATACCCATGCTGTAATTCACAATGGAAACCGATGGTCAGACACTTATCACATGTAGTTATTTGAATACTTTGTACATGTTGTAGATATCCATAAGTCCCACCAGGATTTGAACCTATGCAATGTTCCCATAAAATGGCTAAGGTCAAACACGTACATAACTGAGTCAATTGTCTGGTACATCACTGATATAAGTAAATCGACATGTATCCCCTTGGTGTTTGCAGTTTAATTTACGCAAGCAATGTTGCCCATGGTCATAGTTCAAAAGTCTCTCAGAAACTGAGTCCTCTTCTTCCCAGAACAGAACTGACGTGGGTATGATTTTTCGTTATTGCTGTGCCCAGCTAGTGCCCTGTCAAGCACACCAATTATGTATATTTATGTGAAAACTTGAAAATAGCTGCTCTCCAGATGGACTGCCAAAGTGAAGTGTGTGTCCTCAATACAGCTTACAGGTGGTTTTTCAGACAACCAACCCTATTTTCCCATATTAGACTTCAAGTCAACTGTCTAGTGTGCACGGTAAGTCAAGTTGGAAGGTTTTTAATGCTTTTGAACGTTGTCTATATATACTGTATGGAACTCTTGCCATTGTTGGGAATACAATTATTTCACATGGTAAGTATCCCTGATAGAAATTTCAATCATACATGTACATTACTCCTAACACCTAGGCCTTTTTACTGGGAACCATCCTCAATCCTCCAAAATCCTCTAAAGTTTCTTGAAACATTGTTGTTACTCACTGATTCAAAACATTTACTCACTGATTCAAAACATTTACTCACCAATTCAAACATTTACTCGTTGATTCAAAACATTTACTAACTGATTTAAAACATTTGCTATGACATTGATTTAGAGGAGAAATCTGACTGATTGTTTTCACAATATATAAGAAGGCATTCTTGAGGTTGGGACGACATAACTGGGTCTTGTTTCTTGCCGCTGATTGGTCAGTGGTGGCTTTTCTTCATTGGACTCTGGACTCAAAGGGTCATGAACAGTGTTGGGGTCAATGAGGAAAAATCGTAATTATTGTTCTAAATCTTAACTATTAGGTTGACTGCATCCAGCTTAGCCTTAAAGATGAGGACATTGGGGCATTGCTTGTGCCCTTGTCAAGCAGGTTCCATTCTGGTAGGCCTATTGTTTGGGGATATCATGAGTACAAATACCAGCAGTATGTGAAGTATCAAAATAGCCGGCGCTGAAAACAAATTAAATTCTGTCACATCTAGAAATCACAAAAAAACCTGATGAGAGGATAAAAACATAACATAAACACCTCACACACGAATTGACTTCGTTAAAAAACCAACTCCAAGTGAAGAACACAAATATAGCAATATTAAAAGGTAAACATAGTTAAACAACATGTCACAAAGTGGAGATTAAAAATGATAGCCCGGAGCTAAACATATCACATATGCTAAACATATTTCGGTGTTTGCACCTGGTGACCCTTGACCCTAATGTCCCCTTCACTTGGACATCAGCCTTATTGCTATGCTGCATGGGTGACTTTGCACAATGGTAGAAAGGCATTGTGGGGAGATAAAACGGGCAATAAGCCAGTTTCCCATTCCGTCACCCTGTTGATTTTCGCACCCCCGCACAAGAAAGTGAACAAAGCTAGAGGGGAACAAATTGTCTACAACAATAACAATCGCCAGCAGCAATTCACTAAATCTTAGGCAATGTTGTAATGAATTTGTTCCCGTCACGTCTTCTGAGTTTGCGCACTGAAAAGGGTTTACATGTATGTTTGTCCCCTTTTCCTTCTGACACTGTACATATACATCACCTTTGGCATGCATATGGCTTAGGGCCGTCGTCAGCCCAGGTTGGACGTTGTTTTTAATTCATTACGACTGACGTCCAGGGTATAAAGTTGTGTAGAAAAAGGACCACAAATCTGGTTCTAATTTGTTCTTCATTCACATGTACCTTGTAGAAGAAACTAATTTTTCACATTTACAAGTTATTCGTGGCCTTATTTATCCATCTGGGGGGTTTAGGAATTTCAGAATGAACCACGGACTGCGAACTCGAGGAAAATAAGTGAGAGACAACGTTACTTTTGTGGACATAATTCATCCATTCTCGAGTCTAGTTGTAAAGTGCACGCACGTACAGTACAGGAATCCGAGCAGCGTGCACGCACTACGCATGTCCGATTTCCAGTGAAGGTCTGTTGCTCGCCCACTACACGGAGGCTGAGACTGGTACCTAGTTTTAACCCACCTGCCATCGAGCCAAAATAAAAAATGCAGTTCCATTTTTGTCGGATCGGGGCTTCAGACTGACCAATTTACCCACTATTGGTCACCCCTAAAATGTTCATTTTTTTTCTGCTTTAAATTTCGGTTTATAAACATTTAAATTTGCGACACAAGCTGCTATTTTATAAGAATAACCTTGGTTAGCATAGAAGGCTCTGTATATGCAGGGTTCTTGTAGTTGTATGTGAAGAAGTTCATCAACAATCTCTCTTTGAAGTGTTTAACATGTTTAATTTGTCCGTAGAGTTTTATTGATTAAAGATGTATAAATACACAATATTGTAGAGATTTTTATTAGAATCAAACAGTAACTTATCTCGGTAATTGAGGAATAAAAAGATGATTACATTGCGGGCATGATGATCGTGATGAACAGGCGAGAGCGATGCTATACTGATGGAGAACACAGTATGCAGAGGTAGTGCTGGCGCACGCATGTGTAGTAAGTAGCAATCACGCACAAATCGTGCTGTTGATCGGCCTTTCCTTTTTATTAGTAAACTAAACATAAAATAAGCAGACTGAATTGGTAATTGGCAGTGATGAGTTGGATTTTAGAGCAATGGACAGATAGCTAGAATGTATCAAAGTTTTTAAACCTCAAAGTAGGTGATTTTTCTTTTTTAAATTCAGGCCAAAGAGATCATGATTGTTAATCGCCGTTTTTTGACCCTCATATCAGTCTAGTTTATTAAAAAACATTCATCTAGCCAGTGCTTTCTGGGAAAGTTCTCCATGTCTTAAGAAAGGGAATTCGGTGTAACTTTTAAATGGAACAAATCAACAGAAATTAGTAAATTGCTATCAACAGGAATGTGCCAAAGCCTTGCTGGATAATACCTTCTCCTCTCGAAACGAAACTGCCGGGAGTTCCTTAACTTCTATCAAATTTTGTGGACACCTTTTGTATGTCTATTTTAAGTTAACACATAATACATGCTCAAAATTGGCTAAGATTTGTACAAATCATGAATTTTAACTTTCCCGTACTGGCCGTAGTAGACTCAGCTTGCCTGCAGGTACCGGTACATATAACTAGGCCAACTGTCACTACGCACGCCACTGCCTCACCTCCGGCCCGATGTTTTGTGAACTCAGCATGGAGATCAATGGTACGTGTGGCTGCGAACCATGTTGTGCATTACGTGCTATATGTGAGCATTTTCGAAAACCAGTGGATTCGGTTAGACTTCAGTTACGCTGGTTCCAGTCAGAACATGTAGTTTTGATGTGCGTGTACGTGGCTCGGAATCCGTATGCCGAATAGTTGCACGCGCACACTGTACGAACTGCACTGGGGAACGGCTGAAAACAGTCCACAACAATGGCACGAATTTACGTTGTGTCCAGCTTTATTTTTGTCTTTGGTGGTGATGTGTCGAATTTCTTAACCCACCAGCTGTGGAAATAAGGACGCATAGGAGTTATAGAAGTGAAATTGGCTCCTTGGAAAAGGTAGAAATGTTGCAAATTTTAGTTACAAAATATTTCGCCCTATTTTGCACCCTTTATAAATGGACTCCCTCTGTAACGTAGTACAGTCAAAGAGTTCATCTCGGCTAGGGCGTAATCATAATCATAGCACTGCAATAAGGCTAAGTAAAAGTTATCAGGTGTTCAAATATTGAAAAAGACTATTCGTACGGTCCAAGCTACCATGGTTACTTGGATAAAGAACTTGTCTCCACGACCTTACTTCCTCCATGGTTTGCTTAAAACAAAACCCATGTTATCTTGGGCAACAGAAACATGATAAATCACAGGCCTACCATCTCGACTGCTTGACCGTTGGTTCAGCGTCAGCTAGCTAAACGGGGAAGGCCGGCCCTTTACTCAGGCTAATGGGGTGGGAAAACCCACCAGATTCAGCAACTTCACACAAACAAAATCTAAAAACAAACAGGTAGCACTCATCAGCTACAATAATTAATTAACAAGGAGTCATACGGCACTGAACAATAGAGTTTGTCGACGTAGGCGCGCCTACTGAAACTTTAAGTCAGTTGCGAGTGCTAGTGACATACGAAGTGTACATGCACGTTGGCTCGCGATCGCATGCACTGCGACTATACTGCGAGAGCAAATTCTATTTTGTGCAGTTTCATCTTCGTTGGTAAACAAACGACCACAAGCTTGCAGTGCATGTTGGGCAGCAGTGGGTCGCCACCGAGTACCAAGTAAAGGCTCGGAGAGGCTGGGCTATACCTCTGATCGGCAATGGATGGGCTAACAGCTACATTCATCTCCCCTTGGCACGTGCGGTATTGCCAGCCGTAGCCGAGTATCTTGAATGTGGCTGAAGCTTAACCTTTAGAGGTTAACCTACCTGGACGTCTGGGTACCATTCTAACTCCACATAAAAAAGGAGAAGAACTGGGTACCTGACTTTCTTTTATGTTGCAACTGCTGTATGCATATGCATTTGCATTGCTACTAGACTGCTCGGACCTTGAACGTCCCGGCCGGCAAGGGCGAAAGCACGAAACTAGCCTCAAGAATCCTGTTTGCGCATTTCCTCGATTTTGCATAGGCCTACCCGTAGGCATAGTTAGTTTGAAACGTAGCCACGGTTTTCGAGTCACCATAATCAACAGCATGTCTTTGCTCAAAGTATTATCAAGACGCAGCATTTTCCAAGCAAAAGTAAGTGATCAGCTCGTTACATGTTTGAACAGAAGCCCACGCTTAGCCT
>NW_019091472.1:567193-585833 GCF_001949145.1 Acanthaster planci | reverse complement strand
CCTACATAATTGGAGCACGCGTGAGCTTGACTATCTTAGGAGTGAGGATTCGCCTGTTTGATTATCGCTCAACCATATCCAAAAATCATTAAAGGCAATCGCCCGACCATTTCCAAATGTTAAAAGAGGCGATTTGTAGGATCCAATGGGCCTCCAGCTGGACCAAGAGGATGTCATTTTCTTAGGCCTAAGCCTACATCATTCTTGAACAGTATTTTGTTTTTTGTCAGGAATGCTATGGCATTTTGAAAGTGCCCTTCAATCGTACCAGAGAAACCTCCATTTGCACTTTCTGAAGCAAATCTTCTACAAAAGACCCTATAATAATAACTAACCAGTGGAACTACCGGGCATTGCCATTAGGCAGTAGTAATGTTTTGTAGCATTTAACCTAGATATTATTGGCAAAAAGTGAGTTTTTTTCTACCATCCTCACCTCTCATCCTTCGATCAGCACACATCTGCATTCTCTGTGGCCGTACGTCACGTGACAAAAACAGGCACAGGGTATTCGAGTAATGAATGTTTATGTTGCTTTGGATAGCAGTCCCTATAATTCCAACTACTCTCGTTGGGATTATGTACAGAGACATCTGGGAAATCTGTGGTCAGGGAACCATACTAATCACATATCGGCTTGACTATTTTGGAAGCAGGGGGCGGCAGCAATGTCAGGAAATTTCCAAGGAAATTGTGGATCTTGACATACATGTAAATGAAATTCATTCACCATTTCTTAAAAGGGACCACAGTAATAACAAAATCATAGCCCTTCGGACATTGGATCAGGCAAGAATGTAAAACATAACAGATGTACATCTGTGTGATGAAATTGGTCCACATACTGTGATCTCGTGTCAGCCTTCTCCCCCTTCACTTTTGAAATGCCCCTCCTCCCACAATTATCAGAAACTCCTGTTCCCGGCACAAATTTGCAGTACCGCCACTTTCAAAACACTATTTCAAACTGCGCACCCTGACATTGCCGCCTCCTGCTTCCCTACTAGGCTACTGTTCAGAAAGTAGCCTAGGTGTACCCTAGAACTGTGGGATCCGATGTCCGCTCTGCTGGTGGGGTGGATGTTGGACCCCACAGTTCTGGGGATAGCAACGGAGTCTCCTTTGGTCAGAACTGAACTTCACAGGTTCACGAATGACTAGGAAATGCATGTGTCACGTCACAGCTGCATCGTTACCAAGAAATCAAACATTCCCAACCAACGTGGCTCTTTTCATCTGATGAGGGGGGTGCTTTTGCTTGAGGCGGATTACCCAGAGCAAGTTAGCACGCACAGGCCTACATGTATGTAGACGCAGCTATATGTAGCAGAAGACCGGCCACCAGCCATATGCATGATGTGCAGATTGAAGATGTGATGACGGAGCAAGGAAATGTGAAATGTGCTTGGTAGAATGTCTCAGATTATTAACTGAAAAGTTTAATTAGAAAGCTGATCTCTGATTGGTTGCGATGAGCCGACTAGGGAGTAAGAATATTGAAGATAACAACCAGACCGTGCACGCACTCATCCACATGGTGATAATGTCAAACCTGCTCGGTAGAGTGTCTCTAATTGGTTACTCAAAAGTGTCATAAGAAAGCCAATCTCTGATTGGTCAAAAAACAAATTAGGGAGTGAGAGTATTGGTTAGAAAAGCTAAAGCTCATACACTCTGCCATGTGCCTGTGTCAAGTTGACTACACAGGTGCATTTATGTTGATGGACATAAGGTTAGAAAGCCACAGTTTTCTCCTGATTTACTCTTCTAAATGTAAACCAAATAGGGTCATGAAAATCAAGAGACATTGCCCGAGTAAGACTCTTTTTCAGGGCCGACGTTTATTTAAAAGTAACTACTTGTTAAAACAAGGGTTCCCAAAATCCACACTCCCCAAAACGCTCCAGCAGTCAAGGCCCTATCAACTACTTCATAACTTCTGGTTTTAACCATTTGCTGCTGGGTGCTTTTAAAAAATCCAGTGCACCCATACGGTAGATTTTCAAGATTTTCATTTTTCAAAATTCTTTAAAAATTAATTATTTTATTAAATGGAAGTTTACACCCACACGAATAACTGTTTGGTGACTACTCTAAGCTGACAGGCAACCTTCATTGACTCCTGAGTATTTCAGTCAGGCCTGCCGCCCTGTAAAGAGAGCCCAGAATTGTGAGGTGTTGCATAATTTCCTTTGTCCCCACCGAATGTGAATGGCATCTTTTCAAATGCGGCTGGATTAGCATGCAGCGGTGCTGTGTTGCTCATCAATGGGGCCCTGGAGCACTTTTGTGCGTGGTGCTAATCCGCCCAAAATATGCCCCAAACAGTGGTATACTGTTTAAAAACAGAGACGGATTACTTTCGAAAAATGATGGCGGTTCCCAGCAGCAGGTCTTTTGTTTTGAGTGCAGTCTTTTGTTACACGGACTAGCTCTTTTATCCCATTTTGGGCACCTTGGCTCTGCATATAAACCCATGGTGCTCGAAACAAGGTTCCCCGGCAGCAAGTGGTCAAGAAAGCAGGCCTATCACCAGTTCATGGCACTGTTAGACACTATTTGCGGACCTGCATGATTAGTCTTGGTAGGCCTAGTCATGCTAGTTGATCATGATTCACTAGTAGGGCCTATCAGAGTAACAGAGTATCTGTCAAACTATTGTGTCAACAAACGATAGTACTGTCAATACACTTTCAACACCTCCAAAATATGTTCTAAATAAATGAAAGTGACATAGAGCTGTAATGTATGGACTTAAAAGACAATATCCATTGATTTGAGGTTACATTGCACTTGTAGTCCTTTTTTCATAATGCCAGTAAAAGATGGTCGCTAACTTTTAGCAGCATAGCCATTAGCGGCCATTTTGCCTTGTTACGAAGCTTGCACTGTGCTACTCAGTTATGGGTGTGCAATTAATGCAATTAACATGCCATAGACAACAGTTGGCGACTTTGCTGCAGATGATAGGGTTAAAATGATGCGCTCCAAATAAAAAAAAAAGTCTGCTTTATCCCAAATCAACGCAACAGTTGTCACCACCGCCGTCAGTTTTTGTTTTGTTTAATGTTATCACCCTTTAATGTAACAGTATGGTCTGCACTGCCCCCAGAGGAAACATGGCTGCTGATTTTTATGAACTAAAATGGCAATTTTCAAACATCTAGCTTTCTGTTGTTCAGCCAAAAAGTCATTTTGTGCTTACACATATAATTGACGGTCAAAAATTGCCTCTGTTAATTTACAGTAAAACCTTACGACAGTGTGTTGATAATACTGTACATGTTGATGGTGTGTAGATGGAAATTACACTGTCAATAATAATGTCTACAGGAAATGTTATTACTTAACATTCATGTAGTTAATGTTTCAATTTTTCCTCAGCTACATTTGATCTTTTAGGACATGTTATCCCTTTTAATGGCTGATATGCTACTGCAGGGAAGCATCAGTGACATCCTTGCATTAACTTCTTTCCTAAAGGGAATATTTTGCCTTATGGAGGTTGGATATTACATGTATTTATAAAGGTCTGCTGCAGATGTTGAATGAATAATAATTAAATTCTCCTGAGGGGTGAAATGTCTCAAAAATATCAAATTAAAATGGCTGAATATTCTACCATTGACTAAAAATTCAAACAGTTTTGTGCTAGTTTGGAGACTCACTTAAATACAGAGACATTTGCACAAGGTTACAGTTTGTTATTCATGTAGTTCTTGTTTGGACCAGCCTGTAACTAGTACATGTATAAAATTCAGTTACAGGAAAGACAGCTGTTTAAAAGGCTGGGGAAATATTGTTCTTTTTGTCCAACCCAGTGATTGGTTCAAATTAATAATTCAAACATTTAAATTTTGTCAGGGGCCCTCTAACAGTCAAGAGCATATGCCCAAGATATGAGGACTGATTGCACTTTGCATGTGGAAAATGATTAATTACCACTATGTAAAAATGTCCAATTGGTACATCAGGCATGCACAGTAGTCAGTGGTCTTGAATGTTGGTAACTGTATGCAAATTAGATTTATAGTAAAGATCGCGGTAACACCATGCATTTATCTCTTCTTTGAGTATGTGTGGTTCTGAGAAGAACCGGGGAATAACTCGACGTTTCGAACAGTGTACTCTGGTCTCCTGTAGACCATTGTGAATACATGGTGTTACCGCGATCTTTACAATAAATCTAGTTTCTTTCACCATGAAAACCTTTAAGTCTTATATGTATGCAAATTGTTGTAAGTACTACATGTACATACCGGTATGTATGGCACAGTAAGTAACTATAGCTGACACGGGTGAACTGTGTCTAGTGAGTTTTAAATATTCAAAGGCAGTTTCAAATACAGTGTACATGTACATTATGTATGTATTCAGTTATTAGTAGCTACTGTAGGTGGTTGATTAGCATATGCAACATATTTTCTATCACAGCCGTGTACACTTCAAAATATGACATGACCGGACACCTTCTGAATCGTGTTACATTGTGTAAAATATTTATACAATTATATTAAATATTTAATTATATTTTTACATGTACCGGTATTCATGCCACTGTGTATTTTAAAATCTGTACTGACATGCACAGTGCTTCTAAACATTTAAATCAAGGGATTTCCAGAATTTCGGATTTCGAACAACTAAAAAATCTGCCTATTTAGCTCTACATGTACAATGTACATGTAATTTCAAAAAAAATGAGAAAAAAGTATGATCTTAGAAGCACACATGCATTGTAGCAGTTTGACCATGTGCCTGAAATGTTAGTCTTCATCTCAGAAGTTATTGTCAAAATGTTGAAGAAGACAGTTGTTTGGTAAGATGTGCAAAATTTAGACAAATATTACTACACATCACTTGAACTTAAATTTCTGCTAGACTACTCTGTTGTGAAACGACAACCACATGGTCTGACTACAGTGTACGTTGTGAGAGTTTTCAAATGCTGTACTTACGTGTACATGTACCTGTAACATGGACCACTTGAGCCTCTCTGGCTATACACCTTGCCTACCTGGCAACATCTCATTCAATTCAGCCATTAAAACATATTAGTACTCTTCTCTCCCCTAGAATCTGCTACCGTCACTAACGTGTGGTACAAGGAGTGTCTCAGATTCAACGGTAAGTGCTCTGTACTTTAACATCTTGCATACATGTACAGTATATGTCCTTACATAACCTACCAACATAACCCACAGTATAAAACAGGCACATTCTATTCATTTGGGCCTGTGCACAGTAGTAATATTCAACTTCATCATGAAATAAGCAAAATTGAATTTGAATAAGAAAATACATCTTTATATTGCCTCTTCTAAGAAGTATTTTTTTGTCACCTCGGCAGGCACTTAATCAGGTGAAATACACATGTACATGTTACATGTACATGTAACATGTTTGTGTAGGAAATGTATTCATGATTGTATGGTTGATTTATTCCATCATGCACATAGAAGCCAATTATGACTTAATTGCATGGAAATGTACAGCAATGACTACAATACAAAAGGGCACTTCTACACTAATGGGGTACAAGTGATAGTAAATTTAGGCTTTGAAAGGGGGTCACTGGAGGTTACAGCGAGGCAAGATATTTTTCCTGTTCATTATCGAAGATTCTCTCTGTACTCCGAAAACACAGATACATATACATGTAACTGAAGGTATGTACATGTATTACTTAGTATGTAACATGGACAGAATTTTCATCATAAATTAACAGAATACTTTCATTTATAATGTGCACGAATTTACCCAAATATCATCCCATTTATCTATACATGTACATGTAGGTTGTCAACAGACATTAAGCACATGTTTTCTTTGTTTTTACACCACAATTTTATACCTACATGTACATAATGTGGACACAAATTTGTGACATACATGTACATGTACTTGTGTCCCTGTTATGTAACATGCTGGACATACGGTACATGTAGGTAATACCTTGCAGAGTCTTAGTATTAATAGTAAATTGTCTTGGTTTATATTACGAACATTTAACTACTACAAGATGAGTTGCAAATCAATTTCCCAGTGTACCTTCATACAGTACTTATAGTAGCCCACTAACAGACAGGAAGCAGGGTCACATGAGATACAGAGTAGCGATTGGATGCAAAAGAGGTAATATGCTGGAGAGGTTTTGGAAGCACCATTGTACACATTACATGTACTGTACACACCATAGGTATTCATCCTTGTGCAGACTTTAAGTCAGACAGTACTACGATTATTACTATTTACATGTAGGTGGCTTATGTGTACACGCATGAAAAGAAAAACAGAATATGACGCAAAAACTGCCTCCAGCTACATGTACATGAAGGACAAGAGTGACTGGCATCCACCAAAAATGGAAATGTGAAAACTGTAACCTAAAGGCCAGGCTAAAGGTTTTCAATTCTAAAATCCTGACTGAACCGGTGCATTAAGAATTGTAAGAAAAAACTCAACAAATTTTACACATGTATGTAAGCATTACTACAAGGTACATGTATGTGAAAAGGCATTGAAAACAGACTTACAACTACATGTACAGGTATTTTGGTCTTTGGAAACTGCATCTTCATGTAAGGGAATTAATCTAGCCCCTCAGTTGTAAGGTGGACCCTCAACCACGACATACATCAACCTCAAGGAGTCTTCAACCCATAAACAAGCAAAGACATTCATTTCAGAACAGTGAAGTCCTGTGTATGAGCTCTGGCATGCCAGATTTCACAATTTCAGTTTCTCCAAGCAAAACATTCCACAACATCTGTTGTGTAATTCAAAGCTAGTGACTGTTGAGTTTCTTCCCAATTCCAACAGAATTTGAAGGATGTACTGGCTGACTTGATACCTCAAAAACAGAAGGAGGTGGTAGAATTCCGGAAAAGCTATGGCAATAAGGTGATTGGGGAGATTGTTGTAGACCAGGTGAGTAGATGCATTACGTGTACATCATATTTGATTAAGATACCGGTAGCTTTTAAATCTTGAATAGCATTTTGCGGCATCTCAACCTGTTTGTGGATGGATCCATGTTATTCCCCTTTGGATTCTAGTTCATTTCCTCAGAGATCACTTTCCAGGTTTTTAACTTATTTCATTACTGGTCACTGTAACTGTCCATTGAAATAAATATGGTTGTCAGTGACAGTGTTATTTAATTTTTCAGTGTCTTTTTTTGGGGGGGGGAAGGGTAGTGGTTACTTTTTCATCTCAATGTCTGTGTGTTTTAGAGATTTTTTAAAAAGTTTTAATGTGTCAAGAAATTTTCAGGCATTAATTAATCCTTAGCCCCCTTTGGGTGCATGTTAAATTATATTGAAATCAGAAAATTTGGGACTGTTAGGAATCTATACTGCTGACAATTGTATCAAGGTTTCTTTTGTGATATGACTATTTTTGGCAAGAAATGATATTTTTAACCTGCATTGCAGGCAGTTGACCCCATTGTGCTCTTGCCCGTGTACATTTTACAGCGTAGGTACAGGTACAGTATATGTACACACTGTCTAGTTTCTACAAATAGTTTACACAGTAAGCAGTAGGGCTGGTTCCTCATTCAACTTTGGGCGTTCATTTTTCCTGAAGTGAAGAGCAGTGAATTGATTCCCAATGTCTGATGAAATGAGGGAAGTCATGGTTGTATCTGGAACAACAATGGCTGTGCCCATTTTTCAACTTAATTGGAGATAATCAATTAAAGTCTCGAACATCCGCACTTATGAACAACCTGTTAAAATCCTAGCCAATGAAATTTACTGGGGAGTGATAATCCCTGTGGTCATTTTACACAGATTTATACACGGTGAAAGGTGATAATATTTACACATATTAAAACCATAATCACAAAATTAAAAAATACCTTTCACAATTAATCAGGTCCGGAAGTTGGCAGTCACGAACATTATTCATTTTGACTGCAAAAAAACAGCGAGTAAAATCAAAATCTATGTATAACACAAGCTTTAAAAAAAGTGCCAAAAAGCATCCCCCATTAATCCTTTTACGACTGGACCAATTGCATTTTCTTCAAATACGTTTCGGAAAACTGCAGTCCAAAATACTGATCATGGTGATTTTGTGGCTTCCGTCATTATCTCATGGTGACATTAGAGAAACGTTTTCTGCATCGAGGGCTGTTTGACCTTTGACATCACTCAGATAATGCACCATCTTTTTCATTTGATATTTACGAGTCCCTCTAGGGAATGGCGACACTCCGCGATTTTTCTCTTTGTACCAAGGTTGCTCGAAAGAAAATCTGTCATACTGAGTGACGTTAAAAAAAATGACATCCGAGACATAAAATACAACTCATGATGAAACTCTAATGGGCAGAGTTGTTAATTTTAATTTAATTTTCAGCCGTGATATCTGCAAATTAAGTGGCAAAATGAACAGCACGCATGGAATTTTCGAGCACTACATGTGACAGTGTTTTCGGCATTCTCGAGTGTCATGCCTTTTTAGTCAAAATTCTCAAGCATCATCAAAATTCCGTCAAATATGACGTTCGCAACAAGCATATTGTACTCAGTATGCATTTTTTATTCAGCCAAATTTAAATATTATTTTCGGTGGTTGAAAGGTGTAAGACCTGGCAGATATGTTGGTATAGTGAGAGTGATTGTAAACGGTGAGAGAATGAAGAGAGCTAAACTTTTCTCATCATTTTCCGTCAAATTTGTGCTCTTTTTTCATGGCTTATTTTTTTTAAAGTTATTTCTTAGGTTCTTTAAAATACATCAGTCAAAAAATATACTGAATTCTCCTTGTTGTTGAGAAAGGTTTTGAAATCAAGTCATCTGGTGCAAACACTTTAAAGCAAAACTTTAAATGAATTCAACTCCATTTGATTTGCTCTGTTAGCCAACCAAATGTCCAACAAATGTACAAAGTATGCCTAATTATCCCCCAAAAATTATTTTTATAAATCTAAAGGTGCTAATTTGTATTTTAGATGATCAAAGTCTTTTAGAAGTTTTGAAAAATGACACAAGTTGCATTTTGGTCCATTTTATGAAGCACATGCCAATCAGCATCCATGTGCTGATGTACGTGTAGACAAGACAGTGTGCCACCTCTCAACCTGGTGGTTGTTGGATCTAGGTTATTAGTGCAATTAAAACTATAAATAATGAGACGATGTTCGAAAACCATTTGTCAATAATTCATTTGTCAATAACGTTTATAGAGATAGCGTTCATAATTGCTAAATTATGAAGTTGGAGATGTTATTATTTATAAGTATGAGATGGCATTCAGAAATATTCATAAATGATACAGTGCCATATTTATTTACAATTTTCTGAGACAAAGTCCATATTTAAATAATCATTTACATGTATATATTAGGCCCCCGCCCAAAAAAGGGTTATACTTCTGGTTTCCTGACTGAGACTAATTTTTTGGTGTGACCCTAAAATTTGTATGGTCAAGTTTGAAAAACAAAGTAAAAAAAAAAGAGACTGTTGGTTTTTTGCTCCCACAACACCTCTCAACAACTTTTTTCATCTTAAAATGCTTGAATTTATGTGTTTGCCTACTTGCATTGAAAACTTTTGAAAAGAAAGTTCCATTGTTATCACACATTCCCTGTCGCGGTGGTGAAAACATGTGCTTGATAATGCAATAATGCATTGAAGCAATGCTGCACTAGTTCCCACCACGCTGTGCCATTGCCAAAGAAGGCCCGGTTGAAATGCATTATCTCGTCTCTGCAGCCCAGCCGAAATGGTGTGGGTTAACACTATACTGTTCATGCACACAACTCTACAGCTGCACATTAAAAAACATTGATGTTGAAGATTTCTGCAAGTTAATTCGCAGAACTTGTTCTCTTGTCTGTGTTTGTATTTTCAGTGTGCAAGAATTTAATTTGAAGTTTTATTGCTTGTACTTGAAGCAAGCGTGTTTCCACAAAATTTCCTGCCACAGCACAAAGTTTATTGCCTGCCCCTCTGGTGCATCATGTACATGTACGCTAACCACACAGTGTACGGACATTGTTGGCCAGTTTCTTGTCTTGATCTCCTGATTACCGTAGTATTGTGCGTAGTGGTGTGAATTGTCCATAATTCTTAAGAATTGTCACCTGGTGATATTTTTACATTGATTAGTAAACTTTTTATCACTTTTTTGTTTTAGTTTTTAGGTAACTTTTATCCCTATCCAATCAGCACCAAAAAAGAAGTATATATAAATACTTTGGTTAAATGTATTTTTACACTTAGCGCCTCGTAGAATAAAGAGAAAATAAACAATACAAGCATAACTACTGTAGTTGTGCTCACTAAAGGAGAAGTCAGCATTCTAGACAAGTTAGAAATGTGTACCAATGGGATTGGACCCTGTTGGACAGAAATACATGTATGTCCCCATAAAAATCCTGCAACACTTGTGTAGTCTCTACAACAATATACGGTACCTTAAAGTACAGGTATGTATGAATACAAGAAGTTGACCAACTGGTCTCATGCTGTATCACCTTCTCATTGAACTCAGATAATTAGAACATGGTATTCATCAATGTGGCGATTTACATACATCAATATGGAACATGTTTCACTATAGCTGTATGGAGGCATGCGTGGCATCAAAGGTCTGGTGACGGAGACTTCCGTGTTAGATCCAGAAGAGGGAATTCGCTTCCGAGGTTTTACAATTCCCGAATGCCAGGAAAAATTACCCAAGGCACCAGGCGGTGAGGAACCTTTACCAGAGGGACTGTTCTGGCTGCTGGTGACCGGTAAAATACCAACAGAGAAACAGGTACATGTAATGCAGCTTACGCTTTTGATGGCTTGAACAAACTTGCAGCCAAGTGTTATTTGTGTACCCATGAAGCGGGGTAAAAAAAAGAAAAACCACATATGTATGTACATGTAAGGCCTAGATTGTTTACAGAGGTAACACAGGCAGTTGTTTGTGGCCCTATGTCCTTAAATCTATGCCTTTTGTTTAATCATAGACATGAACTTACATGGATTGGGTGTTAATATTAAATTCAACCCTGTTAGATCCTTAACAGTTCAGAAGGAGGTTTAGGAGGATTTGTCAATTTGAGGAAGGTATTTGCAAAGCCTCTAGACTGTTCCGTTGGTGGATCTTAATGCCCTTCGGAAATTGAGATGCAAGAATGTCCCATTACGATCTTGCACAGTGGAAGATTTTAAAGGCTTTGGAAAGGTGGCAAGGAAAGATACACAGGGAGTTGGGTTGAAGAAAGTGACACTTTGCAAGGGTACTTCTCTTGATAATACAAATCAAGAATTAGACTTGACTGTTTGTTGCCTCAAAGCCCCAGCTCTTGCTCGTCTTGCCTTCGACACGGCTATCCAATTTTATCTTGGTCAGCGACCTGCCATCTGGAGGAGGCCCTGCGGCCATCCCCTTCTCACTTGGCTTAAGCAGGTTGCCGATGCTGTGCAGCTGTTTCTAAATGTTGCTCTTGCCAGGGGTACCTGGAGGTCACTACGACCCTCTTGATGGTCATGTGCAGAATAATGATGACGATGACGACGATGATACCTTCACTGTATCATCATCATCTGTACAAGTGATGGTGTGCAGCTCATTATCGGCCAGTAAGTCAATTATGGATCACATTTCTGAAGAAAATCGATATTGTTGACTGAATGTCTTGTTATTTTGTGGCAGGTGCAAGCAGTGTCGAAGGAGTGGGCAGCTCGTGGTGCTATTCCTTCTCATGTGGTTCAGATGCTGAATAACTTCCCAAGCACCTTGCATCCCATGTCACAGTTTAGTGCAGCCATTACTGCTATGAACAGTGATAGCAAGTTTGCTAAGGCCTACAATGATGGAGTCAATAAGGCTTTGTACTGGGAGGTAAATGTGCAGGTTCACTCAGCCTGGAATATATATGTGCAGTAGGCCTAATTAAGGTTTGTCAAGAAGTCAGTAAAGGGCACGATGTTGTTTGAGGAGATAAAAGGTGATTCACAGTGGAACATAGAGCTTACAAATGACTTCTTTGTTGACATCAAGCACAAGTTTGTTGATAGATATGAGGATGCCATGATATTGCTATATGAAAAAGTCTGGACACTTTCGATGTTCAAACACCTGTCACTTGGAAGCTTCTTCTAAGAATGGCATAGTTTTAAAATAAAATTGGAAGGATTTTCATACTAGTTTCTGAAACTTATTTCTATTTGACTTGGTCTGTCTGTAGTATGTATATGAAGATGCCATGGATCTTTGTGCCAAGATAACTACTGTAGCAGCCACCATCTACCGTAATGTGTATAGAGAAGGTAGCAGTGTGTGCCCCATTGATGTGGACCTTGACTGGTCTGGTAACTTTGCCATGATGCTTGGTTATGAAGATGAGATGTTCAAGGAACTCATGAGGCTCTATCTCACCATTCACAGGTACATTCACCAGTTTTGCCCAATGCAATTGACAATGAAAAGAAACTTAAGTTTTTCTGTGTACACGTATTTGAAGTTTTGGGCCACTTGTTTTCATATCAAATATCTTTTTTTTTGGAGGGGGGAGTTGTTAAACATCCCACTCAGAGGTGTCCTTTGTGGTTTTATTTATTCATTATAATTCTATCTCATATCTCACATCCAATATCATATCCAATGTCAGCATTTCTGGGCCATAATTCTCTCTTGTCAATAGTATTTTTCTTTAATTCTTGGTTAATACCTCAGTACAGAAAAGATATTGTTTGAGACAATGAAAATTGCTTTACCCACACTGAGTCGTTGAAGAAAGTGAAACCAATTGTTGACAATACCAAACATTTCTTAATTTGAATTTGAATTAACAACAAGGATTTTGCAGATACAGGACTAACACACTAAGAATAAAAGTGGAACATGAGCATATATTTGATACCATAGAGCATGTTTTGTTAAATTGTAAGTTGAGATATGTACAATTTTAGCAAAATCACTATGTAGAATACTAGACTGTTATTGTGACATCCAAAGTTCACTGTCATGCCAAATGCGAGCTGCCAACTGTGCAAGATGTTCATTGTGAAGTTGACATGCGGCGTCTTAAAGGAAGAGGCTTAGTGGTTCAAACTATTGTACATTTTAATAAGTCCTGATTGTTCCTGTGGCTCAGGAGGTGACTTGGTCAGAAATGCTGCTGCATACATCATAGAAAGTAAAATAAAGGGATGCTGTGCAGCACCATGGAGTGTTAAGTACCAACCTTGTAACTGATGCGTTGAATATGTTTACAACGTTAAGCTAAAAAACCCTGGCTTGTCTATTGGCCAATTTTTGTGTGGTTGCAACAGAATCGTCATGGAAATAGAGTCATTGGAATATCATGCCATTTCCAATGGGGTATTTTGCATCCTGTAAGGATGGACATGGAGTTTCCCATGTTTGTTTATACTAGCAGTTGCACACTAATTCCTAATTGCCCTGATGAAGGCGTATCCTGCAAAAAGCCCAGCTTCCACTATTGGGTGAACGTTGTTTTATGTATTAATGTGTTTCTAGTAGAATGTTTATGTATTCTGTAAATTGCTTTGATTTCAGTGACCATGAAGGAGGCAATGTTAGTGCTCACACCGTTCATCTTGTTGGCAGTGCTCTCTCTGATGCCTACCTTAGCTTAGCTGCCGGCATGAATGGTCTGGCTGGACCCTTGCATGGACTAGCCAATCAGGTCGCTCGTTTCTTCCATTATCTTTAGTTAATCACAGTCATTCAATTTCCAACTTCTTAGATTGAAATCCTCTGTATAAACATGATTGGACTTTGATGTGTCAGACTTCTTATCAAATGTAGCAGGCAAGCAGTCACAGTATAAAGTGAGATGACATCACTCCACAGTAGTCATGAGTGTTGTAATATCCCCACAAACCAAGTTAATCACAAAGTTATTTAATATCCACTCACACAGCTATTCCAATAAACTGTAATAAAAATCATTCCTCTGGCATTTTGTAGGCCCTATTATTTGTTACACTTTTCATTTTATGGTGAGATTGTCTGTTCTTACACTAACTGTAGTCAGTGTACCTTGATGATCACAGGAGGTACTGGTGTGGATTACCAAGCTTCAAGAGGAGCTGGGAGGTGAGGTATCAGATGAAAAATTGAAAGAGTTTATCTGGAACACTCTGAAATCAGGACAGGTAAGGCATTGATATCTGGAATTGTCAAAAGCAGTTTTCAAGTAACTTTACGAGATGTTGCATTGCACACAGGGTGAGAAATGTCACAAAACCCAATGTATAAGTGGCTGAAGTTACTGACAGGAGGGTGGGTACATTAAGCTATTTTACCGTGATTAGCCACGGTAAACCGGCCAAGGCTGGTGCTGGTCTCAACACAGTGCTACAAAATCAACGGTTGCAGGTTGTTGCAGTCAGGAGGATTTAGTCTGTGTTGGATATGGCTGCATCTCACAGGGTGTCAAAATAAAGACTGGATTGAAGTAAGGTGTAATAGGTATATGAATATTCACTGCAGATAGTGTGGCACTAGTCAGATTATTAGTACATGTGTATTGCAGGTGGTACCCGGCTATGGTCATGCTGTACTTCGCAAGACAGACCCAAGATACACCTGTCAGCAAGAGTTTGCTCTCAAACACCTCCCTGATGACCCACTCTTTAAATTGGTAGCGCAGCTGTACAAAGTGGTTCCTGATACCCTGCTGGAGCATGGTAAAGCCAAGAACCCATGGCCAAATGTGGACGCCCATAGTGGAGTGCTCTTGCAGGTGAGTGGTTTAAACTTCATATATGTGGACTTAACTACTTCCTGCCGGGGACTCCGGGATCGGAGACATATAGTTTATATGGGTGGCTGGGGTCTCCCAACTCGGACAAAGGAAACGGGGCCCTGTAACAAAAGACCATACTCCGAACAGAAGACCAGGCTGCCGGGCATTACCGGCATTTTTCACTCTCAAAAGTGGTGATAATCCAGCCTTGTTTTGAAACCTTATACCAGGGTTTGGGGCATTGAGAGCAAACGGATTACCACTGGGGACAAAAGCGCTCCACCACCACAGCGATGAGCCACACAGCACCGCTGCATGCTCATCTGGCCCCTATTGAAAAGAGGTCTGCAGTGCACCAATTTTGGGTTCTTGAACAAAAGACAGTTATATAACACCGCACAGTCTGGGCTCTGTGTAAAAGGCTGCTGGCCTGGCTGAAATACTCGGGCGTCAATGAAGGTCACCTGTCAGCTTAGAGTAGATTACTTACTAAAGATTACTTGGTGTGGCTATAGATGACCGTTAAATGAAATGATGAGTTTTTGAAGGATTTTGAAAACGTAAAAAATGATAGTCATACTGGCCCAGCATCATCAACATTGAAAAATGCCCTGGCATGAAGTGGTTAAAAGTGATTTACAGTTGCAGTGCATTTCTCTAGACATAGTTTTTCTACACCTTTATACTCTTCTACACCTTTTTACTCTTCTGCAGTGTATAAAAATAATTTTACATCCTTTTTGGGTTAAATGCTTTGAAAATCACACTGTTTCAACCACATTGACACTTGAGTATTTCAACTACGCCTTCCGTCTTGTAAAAAGAGCCCAGATTTTGCAGTGTTACGGAATTTTCTTTTGTTCATGAAACCGGCATAGTGCACTGCTGACCTCTTTTCAAAACGGGCCAGATTAGCATGTAGCGGTGCTGTGTGGCTGATTGCTGCGGTGGTGGAGCGCTTTTGTCCTCGGTGGTACACTGTTTCAAAACAAGGATGGATTATAATTCCACTACTGAGAGTGAAAAAATGTTGCTAATGCCCAGCAGCCTGGTCTTTTGTTACGAGTACAGTCTTTTGTTACAAGGCCCAGTTCCCTTTGTCCGATTTCGGAGATCCTGGCCATGCGCATAAAGAATACGTATCCGGTACCAGAAACCCCGCCGGCAAGTGGTTAAACATCTGCAAATTTGTCCATGCTTTCTTGAACAACCGAGGGTGCTGTTGCTGTAATGTCATCCAGGAAAATGTGGTTAAGTGCTAAGGTTTTTCTATTCACATTATGAACCCAGAACTTACTTAAAACATTCCTTGGAAAGAGTTGCTTGCATATTGCTGTGTATGTATCCTGGTCCAACAATGAATAACCAAAGAGGAAAAATATTTGGCAAAATTTCAAAGAATTTCTGTAGTTTTTGTGCACAAACCAGTGCAATATTGAGATTACTTTCCTGGGATGACGTCACAGTTGTTCTCATGAATATTGAAATAAATGAGGTTAATGAGACTCCAAGGTTCATTTTGGAGATTTGCATTAAAAGATTTTATTGAAGCTACCCTTCATTAAGCGCCGGGTACTGCAAGTATTTTAATTTGATTACATAGTAGAGATTTTTTAATTAAAATCTAGGAGTGTGATAGTTGATAAAATTTTGGGTCATGAATGTGCACAAAGACCCCAGTGGCAAATTATAGTTCGGCACGTGTTTTTATTTGTTTATGTGTATTTACAGCATTATGGTATGACAGAGATGAGCTACTACACTGTGTTGTTTGGTGTGTCACGTGCACTGGGCACTATGGCGTCTCTAATATGGGATCGTGCATTGGGTCTTCCCCTAGAACGACCCAAATCAATGAGCACTCCAGGCCTGAAGAAGTTAGTTGGAGCCAACTAAATCCAAACCTTCACATCACCTCCCCAGGAATTTACAGTTTGTATGATTTTGTTTCGAGAGGGAAACCGGTTTCAGCTGCAGTGTTTGTAAAGTGTTAGAATTCTTGAAAGATGAGCCCTGTTCTCTGCCATTTCATTATATCTTTATTCCAAAATGTTTGATTTATGTTCAGGCACTTCAGCATGATAAATACTCTTTAAAGGTATATCAGGGGACAGACATTAGCCATGAAACTAGGATAAGAATGTCTGATACTAATGCGATTCAGGTTATCTGCGGTGGAGTTGCAGTTACTTCTCAGTCCTTGTAAGTACTTTACAGTACAATTGTATCTGTATGAATCAAGCCTGTAGGTACTTTTGAATGATTTCATGTTCACATCGTGCTTTTGTGAAAAACGTGTACAAATTTTAGCAAAAGAACTGACACTTGGACTAGCATCCATATCCTTTTGAAAAACACTTGTCCATTGTCAGCACACCTGCTTGTCAGCAGAATCTCATGCTACACATAATCTTAACTTGGAGTATTCAGTCCGCAAAGTTTTTTGAGCAGGGTGTGGATCCTGTCAGACAACCTGGCTGGTTTTATTTCTCAGAATACTTGCTGGCCTCAGAAAAGTACTTGGCTACAAAACTGATTTAGAAACTTTCTTTATGATCGTGGTTGTATAAACTGGTTGTCAGAATCCATTTTCCAATATTGTTTCATTAGACTGAGTTGTATAGAATAAAAAGATGTCCTGTCTCAACAATTATATTCTCACTTAAAAATGCAGCAATACTTCTACGTATGTGTGTGTTGAATGAAATATATCTGCCATGCCTTTCTGAACTGTGTCTTTGTGGGCATAGCCAGGATTTGGAAGTTTGTGGGACTTTTTCAGGTTAGAGAAATAAGTAGTTTGAAAGGGGGATGCATCATCCTTGATGTCCTTTTTTAAACAGTGGATTGTCTTTAATTTTGAAAATTGTTTGGAGGAAACAAGTGTACTACATGTAAGTGCAGCCACTGAGGCTGGCAGATTGTATTGATTACATATTCTGGGCTGTACATTACTATGCAAGGTTTTTCCCTGAATCATTTTCCCTAGAGATAGTGTGTAGTTAATGTATGTTTTTCTGGGTGATGGTTATTTGCAGTGTGTTCATGTTGCCTGAGATATATAGCAGTATTATTTTATGAGGGATGCATGCTTAGATCCACATATTGTAAATGTACTGCATCAGATAAAGAGCTTCTTGGGGACAACATTGACCAACAACACATTCAATATTGCCCTATAATGATCCGTTTGGATCTTTCACATATCCAGTTCACATGGGCTGTCGTCTGCAGTGTCAAATTCTTTCACTGAATACTTAGAGTACACGTACACTGAGTGAAGTGCCACATAACTTGAAGTACAAGTGGTTAAAAACCTTATGTAATTGTGCATTGCTGACATAACCTACTTTGCTTCAACTGAACTTTGCATATACATGTATGAATTCATGTGATAATTTCTGAATGAGTTAATTTCAGTTTTGACCAATCACATTTGCCTTGTTCAAGTAACTACAATGAATGGTCTACAGACATATACATGTAGTATGCATGTGGAGCTTTCATTATGTGTTTCGTGCCATGAAAATGAAAAAATGAAGAATGAATTTACTGAATAGAAGAACTGCATAAAGAGATGGATACATCATTGTAGTATGAAACGCGGTAAGGTCATGTATACAGCATTGTAGCGTGAGAAATGTCATTTAAAGGCTTGAATCAAAACAACTGTCCAAATTTATGCCAATGAAAGGTTATGATCTACCTTTTACACTGTAAAAATGGTACAGCTATCATCCATTAGAATACTACCTTGTTTTGCATTTAGATGTCTTTCCATAATTATGTGCATTTTTAATGCACCTCAACTTCATATACATACATGTATCTGCAGAGACTGTTCACTGAAATGTTACATGAGTGAAATGCAGCAAACGAATGATATGGAATGAATCAAAGACATACGTATGGAAA
>NW_019091472.1:514330-537674 GCF_001949145.1 Acanthaster planci | reverse complement strand
TTTGCACCCCCATTAAGTCTTACCTAGGTCAACTCACACAGGTTGGCTCATACCCAAGTCAACTCATACTCCCCAGTCCACAGGGATATGTGGAGCGTAGTACAGGTATTTTTTTTTTATGCTTGCATTTATGGAAGGCAAATGTATTTATAAAGACTATGGTTTCCTTTTACGGTCTGATTTCAAATCCATTGAAATATTCCTCAGTGGTGTTTTGGAAGTAGGACCTAATGGCATCTGACTACAGCACCCCCTGAACACATGTTCTGGAGGTCGCATGTCCCTCTCCAGTTAATGTCTTTGTCCATCTTCAAGCATCTGAGTCTGTTTTCTTGTTTAATTTGAATAAAAAAAATCAATGAATAAACTCTGATTGAATTTGTGTGTTTGAGGTTAGTTTCTTTTGGGGAGAAGGGGCATTCAGTCGATCAGTGATAAACAACGCTGTAGTGTGTCGCTGTTGTTTCCACATCTTTCATAATAAGTTGACAATTTCTTTTCTTGTTTGACTTAAAAAACTGACTTGTGACTTTACTTGGCCTTCAAAAATGGAGTTTACTGCCACCTCTGGTTGTTACAGGTTTACAATAGCATTATATCTTGGTTGTACCGGTATGCCTTTGAGTTTATGATTCTTTAATTAACTCAAAAAAACTGTGATTGGGTGTGAAAGCTTAAGTTGGTTTCTTCGGGGAGATGGGATGTTCAGTTAAATCTCTAGTAAAGCAATGTATGTTATGATCACAATCTTTCACTATGAGAAATGTCTTGAAATGATCCTGCCATGTTTGATATGCTGCTTCATGAACTTGAAGCAGACCATCATGCATGATGTATGCAGCAGCATCCAAATCATTGTGGTGGCACTTTAAAAGACACAGCAGGCTAGCAAGTCAGTTGCTTGGTATTGAAAGTGGCTTCAATGCCAAGTTGTTTGAAGAGGATATGTGAGACCAGATTGGTTGAAGATAAATCGCACTGAATCCTTCAAACCCTTTAAATAAGCCTTGGTGAGTGAGTGTAGACAGTCATTCTGAATGGAGCTTACACTTTCTAGTTACGATACCAGTTCTGTATTCTGCGATCCGAGCCAAGCTTCCATATCAAGATGGCACCAAAGTATCTGTGCATTGAGTACAACAAGGCCATCCATACTTCCCATGAAACCTTCCAGTACGATTTTTGTGATGGCAGCACTGAGAGTGTGACACTGGCATCACACCTAAGTAATATCAGGGGATTGTTGGCAACCCTGACTGTCTCTCCATCTGGGTATACACCATCATGTATGTGCCAACAGTGAAGTTCCATCCTCTCTATGTAGCGTCAGAAATAAGATGAGTAGATGCTGGGTGTCAGTCTGCCAGGACGGGCTTGACTTCTCCTTCGGCATGCACACTACTAACACCCACCCGGCTCTGCCTAGAGGTGACATTGCAGTCCAGGCTGTTGCAACTGTGAAGAGGGCTGCACGAGAAGAAGTCTTCCCCCCCGCTGGTGCTTTAGTGGAGCAAGTCCTGAGCACCACTGCAAATACTGCCCCAGCCGGCTGCCCCAACTTGTCGTATTCAAGACGCACTGCCAACCGAGTCTGTCAAACCTAGCACCCTCTCGAAGCAAGAAACCTCGACTTTGAGTTAGCTGCCAACTTCATGTGAGCTAACTTTCTGCAGAAGGACAACAAGTGTGGGGAGCATGCCATCTTCTCTTCTTCACTGAGGACCAGCTGGTTGTTCTAGATGCCACCAAGACTTGGTACAGTACTTTCATGGTACGTGTACCTTCAAGCTTGTACAGTATCTGTTCGTGCACTTTCGCTTCATGCCTTCATCAGAGCCTAGTCAGGCAAAGTCAAGCAACTACCACTTGCCTTCATCTTGATATGGGTCAAAAAGGACTACAAGAAGATATGTTCTGAAAATTGCTATCTTCTTTTTCAAATTTGTGAAAAGTATCTTTGGAAAAGCTTGAAAAGATATCACCAACCAGTCTGTTTTGGTTACAGCTAGATTTGTAAATGTATGTTAGGTATTTTGTGCTTCTTTTTTCGGATTCTTTCATGCAGGTCTTGAAGTGCATCAGATAGAAGTTGCCATCCAGAGGCAGCAGCTTTCAAGAAGCTGTTCTGGACTTCGAGGCTGGTGTCTGGTCTGCCATTCACAGTGTCCTCCCACATGTCCACATCACAGGATGTCTCTATCACTGGACACAGGAAGTATGGCGGAAGTGTGAGGCACTAAGCCTTCAAGTCCCTTACACCACGAATCCAGCAGTGGGGAATACATCTGGCCGCTGATGTCAGTACCATTCTTGCCTGCCGAGCATATTAAGGAGGCCTTCCACTACCTTCAGGCCCAAGCATTAAATCATCCTCTCCAACTACTCTGCCAGTATATTGAGGCAACTTAGCTGCAGCACAGCACTTGGGTGCTGCAAACTGGTCGGTGCTCATGTGAGCCATACGCACTAACAACGATGTTGAAGGGTGGCATCGTCGGCTGAATGAGAGGGCAGGCCACCAGTTTGTCCTATTTTACACAGTTGTTGCACTGCTTCACAGCAAGGTGACCATGGTCAAGCTCTAGATGTATCTGCTGAAGGAATCCAATCTATGACAGCACAAAGCAAAAGAAGATCAAGACATTCCAAGAGATAATTATGCCTGTTGTATGTTGTTGATTGATAAAAATTGAGCTTTTTTCCTTGTCTTTCTTTGTCTTTTCTGACCAATGACTACATGTACATGTAATTTACCATAGATTAACACAACGATGGTAAGGGAAATTTCCTCATTTGGCCTATGCAAAAGAAAAATCAGAAAGTAATCATTAATAAACGGCAGTCATGTCACAGCTGTCATTTCTGGGGCCAAAAATGAAGAGAATTTCACCATTTTAATGGAGAAGGTGAATAAACATCCCTAGCATGTAACGTCACCAAAACGTGAGCAAATAAGAGAAAAGAAAAAAGGAAGAAAACAATCACAAACATGTTGCTGGAGGTTTGGGCCACAGATGCCAGTATTTTGATCGAGGACTAGGGTACAAGTTGACCGGGGTACGAGCTGACCTGGGTACTGGTTAAGGCAGGTACATGTATGAATTGACCAGGGTACGAGTTAACTTGCGTACAAGTTCACTCGGGTATGATTTGACCCAAAGTTGTCCCCAGTCCTTCTACAAATTTCTTCCATAAATCAGTTTAATGACTGCACAGGATACAGATGAAGTTTATTCCAATCCTTTATTGCTCTTGGGAAAAAAGCTTTTCTCAAAAAACTCTTGTACGGTATGGATTTGTTGGTGGAATACAATCATGCACAAACCATATCAAGCCATATCACTGGACACGTTGTGGGGAGCAGCTCAATCAACGTTTTGCCTTCTTGAGGATCAGACTGATGCTAAAAATCTAGTTTGGTAATATCAATGTAAGCCTTTAGGTCGGGATCATTGAACATTTATTTATTAGTGATTGCTCTAGGAGAGCTCCGGTTTATTATGAACTTACATGTACCCTTTTCACAATCATTTTCTAATCATTTTCTTCTTTTGTCCCCATTTGTCATGTTTAGAGAAATCTTAAACTATGGGTGCATGCATGCCTTGTTTGTTTGGCACTGCAGATGATTATGATCAAAACCAACCAGATGAGGTAAGTGTCAGAAGTGGTACAAGTTACATGTAAGTCTGCCCCCCCATTCTGATGTGCTTGCTCAATTTTTAAAAACTTGGTATACATGTAAAAACACTCATCATTACAAATATGAAGTTTGAACTCAATCACAGGCATGGTTTTGTTGATGGAGTCTTTGAAGTTCAAGGCTACATGCGTGCCAGCCTGCATGCATTGAACACCGCAGTGGAAAAAGTTAATATTTTTGGCTGACCCGTCTCGGGAAAAATGTGCACTGCACAAGAACGTTATGTTGAATTTTTTGCCCAAAATGGTGTCAAAATGATCGCAAAGAGCTACTTTAAATACTCCTAATGGCTCAACTCCTGAAAAAAGGCACTGCAGCGATATCAGAAAAAAATGTTGGGGGGGGGGAGGTTCTTCCCCCAGGGTTCTTTCATGGTTTAATTTTTTTTTATTTGTATCTTTTTGTTATTATTATTTTCTTTTTTGGGGGGAGGGGACTTGCTATTGTGGACTTGGATTGCGATCAGCTGCAGTGTATGGTACATCTACTAATTAACAGATTGCTGCAAGTTACACTTGGGACTTTTTAGATGTTAATGGATATTTGAGTCCTACCGGGGGCTATCTGTGCATTGCCCCTGTTCTTAAACGTGATCCTTCCTCTTGAAGAAGTTTTTGTGTTATCAGATGGAAATATAAGGGTAGGTCTCTCAGTAGCTCTCATGATCAGGCATCACAGTAGGCCTACTTAACTCCTTGTTATCAAGAGTTTCAGAAGATTCTTATTTATTTTACGTGATAGAATGTGTATCCAGTTTGTAAGTGACTTCGTCACAAAGGCGGACGAGCCACGATTTGCAGGCTCCCATTGGACGATCACTGAAGTTGCACGTTAACTTCCAGTTCCATGTAAAAGGCAATCAATGCATGTAACTCTGTGTGCAGTGCATGTGCAGTGGGCATGGTTTAAACTGAAGTGACGTCACACTTAAGAACGGGATAGACATGAATAGAGTGCAAGCGTAATGGGGTGCAATCAATGCATGTACGTGTATGTTAGAGGTTTCCAAGTTTATTGTCAAGTTTGATATTTGACAGAGGACAGGTACTAGCACATGCAAGAATGAACATTTGAATATTTAGGGTACTCCCCATAAAAAATGCAACCTAGAAGTAATAGCTGTTTTCTCCCAAAATAATTGTCAGAAATTGTTGTTACTTTTTCGAATTGAAGACTTCATTTCAGTCTGGTAATGCATTGTGGAGATAACTCTAAGCTTCAATGTGATACCAAAAGTAACAATTTCTCCCCCTACCTAGAGTACCACTGCATACCTACCAGATTACCAATCTCCCTCCCTCCTCCCCACACTGCCTCGGTGCACTTTGCGTATGGAAAAAGAGGAAGAACATGGCGGCCGCCTGCACGGGGGTCAAATGAGTGAGGGCGCTCTGCTGGTGATCAAGAATTTAGTGAATGGATGTAATGGACTAGGAAATAATGCATATGTATTGGTAATCTGCGTAAGGTTGCAGGCAGTAGACCCTGATATTTGTTATGGAAGAAAATGAGTGCTACTTTTTGCTTGTGATTTTTAGCGGTCACCCTGCATACCCAATATACATGTAAGTTTCAGTGAAAGAGTTTTCGACGTTGTAGGCCATGATTGCTATGTGCAGACAAAAACCACTCGTCAACATTTTGAAGCTGTTATGTTTGTGTTTCTGCTGGCTAGGAGACAAGACGTAAACAGCAAGCAGAAGCAGCAGAGAAACGTTTCAAGCAGGTATGCTCACATACAGTGCATTGCTCCATTAAACTACATGTACAGGATTGGGCTGTTGATATTGGTTCTTTTTTATGTATACATGTAGTAACTTGCCTGAAAGCCTTTCTTTACAGGCCAAAGTGCCACAATGATAGGAGGAGTTTGAAGGCAATGCTGAAAAAACCAGATTTTTCCTCTTTGCCTGGCAAGAAGTAATTTTTGACATAATAAAGATGGGGTCTAAAGAGCAGACATTTTCGGCCAACAGACATCGCAATTCTCTGAACATAATCTATTAACCTTTCTTAACTCAATAAAGTCCTCTGGGCAGTTCGGGATATTGTAGGACTGGGGATGAGTGGCAAATACGTGTGGCTAATTGTGAAAAATGCATTGTGTCAAAGTCTCGGGTTAGACCATCTGTTTTTTATACTCTGCTACGCATACATTCAGGCCAAGGTTATATTTGAAATCATCCACATTGCTTCAGGATATTATTACACTGCCTCAACATAATGACAGGAATTGCCAGAGAATTTTGAAGGATTTAAGTAGTAGTCACCCCTCTAAGGAACAAATGGTTTGGAAGAGGTTTGGAAGATTGATGTTATATCTAGTTCATTACCTAGAGGCAGTTTGAGGATTTTGAAGGACCAAGGATACATCCTAGCCAGAGGGTCTATATACTGGTTTAGGGTTGGTTAGGATTGATTAATCCACAGAGAATCTACAATCTACAAAGCATTCCAAAATCTATCTGTCAGAAAATGTGGCATAAAGTTTGTAGAGTGGACAACAGTGGGATTGGTTTTTTGGGCATTGGCTGCATAATTGGTACATGTACATGATTCATGAGACACTTGATGATATTATTTATTGAAGTGTGTGTTTGTATACTTACAAGTGTGCAGGTTTCTAAACCATTTGTCTCACTTCCTTTTATCCCGCTCTGACATTTCTGCATGAGTCAATGGATCTTTTGAAGGAATTTGATTCATGAAATAGTACATGTACAAACACAAAAATATGATGACTGGACAAGTTATCAGAAAATTGATTTCCACGTTTAATGGGCAAAGGCTGTCCAAATGCATTCAAGAATGCTCAGTTGTTTGCCAGTATGGCTCCTCCCATTTACCACATGTTCTCTATTTATAAAATTGACTTTGTTTTGTCTCTGATACTTGTATGTCAACACTTTTTGGTTGCAGGAGGAGTCCAGGGGATTAGCAGACCCAGAGGGAGCGAAGAAACGACGACAACAAAAGGAAGAAGCTGAGAGGAAAGCAGAAGAACTGGAGCAGAAAGGAGGTGGTGAAAACAAACTGTCTGTAAGTTGGAGTTACTGTCTATTTCATAAATGGACAGTTGGACTAGTCCTATTCGTTGAGACCTTGTCTGCTGATTTACATTGAGCTTTAATTCTCTCAGATCCTTGAAATTCACCACAGTGCATTGTAGGATTTTATACGGGATTGAGGAATGCAGCCAGTCATGTTTATACTGAACATGGGGCCAGATACCCATGAAAGGATGAAGCACTGTGCCATTCCTGTGGAGTAACTGATTTGGGGGGATTCAGGAAGGGTTGTAGCAAAATGCTTAGAGACACTGTAGAGCAGCTGTTACCAAGAACTTCACCTAAGCAGTAATGCCAGAAGCTGGTTCTGAATTATCAAAACGTGGTACCCAAAGCCAGCTATACAAATCACTTAGTAACTCTCAAGACAAAGAGAACAGGTTTCAAAAGTTTTTGTTTGGAAATTGTAAAATAAAATCCAGGCTACATGGAATGCTGAAACATGTTTTCTTTTGATGTTGGGGTTAGGTTTGTTGATGGGTACCCATGTTTTACTTCAGTACGATGCATGGTTCTCACTATCCATCAGTGCACAAAACTAAGGAATTGTTGTTGGGTGTATATCTGTTGAATTTGGGACACATATTGATTAATGAGTGATTTGTTTTATTTCAGTGGCAAGTTGGCTGAGAGATGCAGGTTTCCTGTACCAGAAGATGAACACTTCATTGAGAAATCTACTGATAACCTGCCCATCTGCTATATTTTGTATATATCAATGAACATGCACATATATGCTATTTATTTGAAAAATTGCAATGTTGATTGGGCCATTATATCTTAGCCTTTTGTTATTGATGTTTTACTTATTTTATTTCATATTTTTGTAAGCATAAATCATAAGCAGATGACAGAAGTTCTTTTCCAACATGTTGTACAGTGCAGATCATCTCAAATTGCAACATGTTTTCATTTCTTGATTTTGCAATCTGTTGTATGTATTAAATTTCCAATAAACACTTAATAGATTTTGAAAATCATTGGATTAAATGGATGTTTGATAGCTGTATTGTCACTTTGCAAATTTAATTTACTGTTGTTGACAGTAGTTTGTTGATGTATATCAAATAATTGTTCACATTTCAGAACTTTCATTGAATAAAGTACTTTCAGGTCACAGCCTTAATAGGATCAATGGTAAATATCATTTATCCAAAGCAATTTGGAGGAATATCACTGAAGTAAAAACTGTGCTGGCATAGTGTCATGTCATTGCTGGGATCAAAATATTGTGCATGCCTTCTTACTTCAGTATATTATTTCGGTGTTAAACATGTACTGAATGGATACTGGGATTCATACGACATGCAAATAATGCTTTGGATTATCGACAAGGTAATGTTTATTCAGTAGTATGATGAATAATACTCGGCATGTTGAGATTCATATAACATGCAAATAATGCTTTGGATTATTGACAAGGTAATGTTTATTCAGTAGTATGATGAATAATACTCGGCATGTTGAGATTCATATAACAAGCAAATAATGCTTTGGATTATTGACAAGGTAATGTATATTCAGTAGTATGATGAATAATACTCGGCATGTTGAGATTCATGTAACAAACAAATAATGCTTTGGATTATTGACAAGGTAATGTATATTCAGTAGTATGATGAATCATACCTGGTTTGCTGCATTTTTCAATTCACATTCTAATTTATTTACTGCTGGTTACGAAAGTAAAACAGAAATTTCAACAAAAACAACATAGGGGTACTGTGGTGGACTCAAAGCAAGAAAACAGTGATTTATGTCCATTCATGTATACTTTGTTGATATACCGGACTACCGGTGCAGGTAACCGTAGGCAGTAAATGGAATGAAGTCACACATACATGTGTGTGTGTACATGTACATGTTGGTGGTAGTATAGTAGCATTTGGTTAGCAGCACATCTGTGATGATATCCACTTAATAAGCTCAGGTTGTAAAGGTAGCATTCCACCAACAAGTTATGTTTATCTGTTCCACAGTAAAGAAAGATGCATATTTATGAAAATCAGATAAGAGAACATGCCTTAATGACTGAGTATGGGCCAAGTGTATGGAGGCTAGGACTGAATGTTCTTGCACGGTTAAGTTCATGCGTAGGTTCCTTATTTAACCCTAATGGGGGGGGGTTGAAAAAAGTGTGTATAATGGGAAGATTCAGGACCGTTTGGGGTTTGAAACAAAATGTTGGAAATCAAGAGATATTGGCCTTTGTCTGCCACATACAAAAACCTATGGTGTTGTGATATCTGTTGAAGATTTTCATAAATACCTCCTATCTGCATTTTCAAATTTCTATTTGACTGGAGAAAAAAATCCAACAGCAATGATTGATTTTGTTACGCCTCATAAAATACCTTGCTCTTAGTTTTCCATGTTCCATGTGTGTTATTAGCAGAGGTAAAATTATATCGACCAAAAACCTAAAATGATATAAATGGGATCCACACTAAGAGAGGCCAAGGGTGGATGCGAGAGGCCAGCTGGAGCCTTTTATTTCTAAAAAAACCAAATGACTATTTCATTTTGGTCCATTTCATTTCCTTCCCTTCAAAAAGCTTGTAAAAGCCTTAAACTGTAGTCCCAAACACTCAGGAAGGTGGTAAACGTCACATGAAAAATTTTCAAACATTTGGCTCCCATAAAACAAGCTAGACCCCTCCCCCAAAAATTTGGTTCTGGATCTGTTCTTGAGAGAAGTAAAAGCTAGGGTTAACATGGGTGATTCATTTGGTTGTTAAATATATACATGTATGTATGTATCTAATATTCAGAAATTGCCCTGTCATGCTAAGCAAGTCACCCAGTGCACTGTGTTTAGGCCCCTGCCCTTCCAGTCCTGTAAATTTAACAGATGTCGGTAAACAAACTATAAGATGTATGGAACTGTATATGGAATGGAACTGTATATGGAATGGAACTGTATATGGAATGGAACTGTATATTTTAAATTAGGAAATAAAAGAAGCACTACTGTTTAAACTCTAAATCACTCATGTTGTGTGATACATTCCGTTGTTTGATTATTCATCAATTACCAATGCAGGGTTGGATCCAAGAATTTTTTTTTTTTGGGGGGGGGAGTTGGCCTGGGTCCCCCAAGTTTTTTGGGGGGTCTGTTTTGGACAGGTGGACACATAGGTAATGCATTACATTGCTACTGATTTACAAATAAAACCTTACATAATGTCATTTTATCATTACTGTAGCCTGAGTGTAATTTCATTTATTTTCTTTTATTTTGTGTTTTTTGGAGTCAGAGCAGGAAATATTTTTGAGACCCCCCGTGATGGACATCATAGTGTGTGCCCTGCATTAAGGGCCTGATTTTGGTTAGCCCCCATATTTGGGTGGCATAACAAAAGGGGGTGTACAGGAATGCCCCTCTCCCCGCGCTTGAAAACCTCCCCCAGAAATTAAAGAAGGAACAAAAATCTGGTAAAACATGTAGTCTGCCTTGTATGAAATTTGATGTCTATGGTTTTCACGCGATCATAAAGCAGCCACCCATTAAAGGTAAAAATCGCTCCTCCCGGCCGGTAGGACAAACCAAGACTCGTTGGCTGGCGGTGGGCTGCGTAAGTGTGACCCTAATTTGCTTTGACCTACAAAAGGACTGAAAATTTTTGGTGTTTGAAAACCAAAGCTTTGATATCTCCATAGAGTACCGAAGGGAATACGTCACGCGCACAATTGTGTAAAAGGCATGCATAAGTGCGAGCACCAGCGCGTGAACTAACGCGCGCGTACTCCATTCGTTTGCACTGCACTTTCTGCTCCACAGTTACGTCACACTTCGGTACTCTTTTCTCCTGTGCACGATCTGCCTGCAGACGGTCTTTACCCTTCCAATATGCGCTATGCAAAGGCGTGCAACGTAGACGTAGCCGTAGCTCAAAAACCCGTTTCACTTACGACCTTAGTCGGTTTGTGGACTCAGTAATTGTTATTGGATATTCAGGTTTAGTCTGGTAACCGGTGAGAGTTCACGCGTGCTGAACGACATAAGATGGCGGCTGCTCGTAATTTGCGTTAGTACTGCAAAACAAAAACATGTAGGGGCCTACAGTACTTGTAAGTTTATTGCGACTTGTTTTTCTTTCCCTAAACTGAAGATGTTTGTACCCGAAACTAGATAATGTATATGGTAATTTGATGCTGTTTATTAAACGTATAATGAGAAAGATTAGTTGTATTTCGAAACAGAGTTTGCAACAAATGCAGACAAGACATGTACATGTAGGCCTAACCTGTGGGAGGCTTTTGTGTGGAATGTGGACATAAAAATAAAAGTTAGACCTAGGCCTAGTACTAGGCCTTGTACAAATTAATTGTCATATGATCAGATTATTCTTTCATGATCATGTTTAGTTGAGATTTTGTGCTGTTGGAAAGAGATCATGCATGTAGGCCTAGGCCTCTGGACAATACTTGATGCCCCTGTGCACAAACCTATGAGTATGAGACTTGTCTGACATGTCTGAAAAACCTTTCTAACAATCTAAATAAATCTAAATATCATATGGAACTCTTTCCGTGCTGTTAATAAAAGACGTGATCCTTCATTGGAGCTCAAATGCAGTGATGTACACCTACATGTAGGCCCATTATTTTTTATGAAGGGTCTAGCAAGGACCCATTTAGTATTTAGGCATATTTATCATCTTCTGCACTTTGCCTCAGTTAACTTACATGTACAGTGTAGCTTGTTGTCATATGGATTTTTTCAATAGTGGACCAAAATGTGCAATTTTCCCTTAGGAAATTTATTAAGGTATTCATCGTGTGTTTAATGAAATTTGGTTTTGAAAGATCAACAAGCAGGACAAGCTAACAGCTAACTGTACATGTAGATTCGTAAAAGTAATCAAAGTAAAAGTAAACAAAGGAGAAATAATTTAAAGACATGTATTCCACTGATCAGCCAATCTTTATGCACATGTAGTTCGTAAATTTTAAAACCCCAGCTCCTGTCTGTGTTTAATTTGCTCTCCCTTTCTCTGAATACCAAATGTTTTCACATAGACTTATGAAACTGAGCGTAAAAGTTCACTTTTGACAGTACAGAGTCATGCGTGCCGTTGGGCATGCATGACTCTGTACGTCATACATCATACATATGTCGTACATACTGTAAGTATGTCAACAAAATTGGACGCACCCCCAATGTGGCACTGAACAAAATTGGGGCGGTGGACAAGTTGGAATGTACATGTATGTACGGTACATGTAATTAGGCCATTCCAGTCATTGCCATTATTAAAGCACACGTATTATGTTTGAAACATCCCCAACCCTAAAGAAAGAGATGCCTTACATTTTATGTAACTTCTATGTTTTTTAAAGTGTGGAGTTGTTTATTTCACCAAAGATGAAATTATTGTAAATTTACAGTTTTTAAATATTAAAATTTTGAAATTAAAAACCTGAACAGTAACATGAAATAGGTGTTTTTTGTTTTCAGAGGCAACTTGTTGGGTTTATTTTACTTTTGGATGAAAACCCCATGTGGTTCTGGTTCAGTTTGAAAAAGTTCATTTGTGAGTCATCAAGACAAATCCTACTGCAGTTTTAATTTGCTCCTAAAGCTGAAATGCTGGTCATCATCTGTAATTCTACAGATCAGCTATTATTTCTTTTCAATTTGATTTTGCAGTTTTTATTTTTTTACCTTGAGCAGGCATTTGAGGGCATGTTGCATTGCTATAGTATTTTGATTCCCTTTCAGTACGTGTGAGTGTGCTTCTTTTGAATACAGTATCCGCAAGTTCTTTGATGCAGCAATACAATTACAAGCCAGATGAGCAAAGAAAGATCTCATGATGTCATCATCCAAGCAGAAAAGACGGCCTGGATTAGCCAGACAGGATTTAAAGAGAAAAGGTAGGCACAATCATATCTGAAGGAAATTTGTACTTACATGTATAGGTAAACCTTAACTTTTGTTTAAGGTTTATGAATAAAAAAAAAAAAAAAAAAAACCTCAAACTCATAAACTCATTGAGAAGCAAGCCCAGCTGCAGCTATCCTACATGGCAGGGCATGCGAAATTTAAAAAATGTAGTTGCCCTTCGTGCAGGGGAATCTGAAATCTGGTTGCCCAAATTTCATTTTCAGTTGCCCGATAAAGAAGTTTTGCCCCAAGCTGTAGGCCAATATAGAATACATGTTTACTTTCCTAAAATGACCTTACTTAACATTTGTTTGAAGGGGAGCAGGCAGCACAAAAAAATCAAAACCTAAAAAAATTACAGGTCACTACGCAAGGTTCCATGAATGTTTTTCCTAGTTTCAGATCACGCACGCAAGTACAAGTACGAACGTCATGAACTCAACTACACATGTGTAACAGATTTGTATGTGACGTAATGTGTTTGTCAACTTTGCGGTGTTGAGGGGATATATGGTCCATAGCTTGCTGAGTAGTAAAGTCAAGTAAAAATTTATGCAGGCTATCCACTGAAATTAATGCACTGAAATTCTAATATATTAACTAATTCCCTTCAAAATAAGACATGCTTTACTAGAAAATATGCTTGTTACAAAGTGTTTGGCTGAGACGCGGGTTTACACTTGACTACTTTTTGCCCGTGGGGCTGGCAGCCTGGAACATTTGGTTGTCTGACAGAATGTTTTGGTTGTCCTGGAACGTCAGACTACCAATTCTGCGAGCCCTGCATGGGGCTTGATGCCTTGTGATAATTAAAATTAGAAGTGACTTGAGTCCAAGAGTGTGATATTAGTTTCCTGCACTGTAGAAAATGTGATGTTTTCCGGAGTGATAGAGCCAAAATGGCCAGATTTTTAGTGTCAATCCACATAGGCCAAAAACATTTTTATTAGCAAGTTAGAAACATAAATAAAACAAAAAAAGTGAAAAAATCCTCGTCTTTTCCGTCTTTACAAATCACCTCTGAACAACCTTTTATACATTAAAACGTTTTTAATTGATACGTTTTCCTGCTCACATTTGCAACTTTTGAAAAGAAACCTCTGTTATTTTCTTAAGTTCCCTTCTCATGTTGCTGTCGCAGTGGTGAAAACACGTACTCAAAGCTCAATGCAGTAAAGTAATGCTGCGCTGGTTCCCACTGTGCAGCACCCATGCAATGAACACGGAATGGAAATGTGTCAACTAGTCTATTGTTATGGCAGGTTCCTCAAAATACGGACCATGAGATAATGTTCAACTTTTGGGGTTTATTTTTTCTGAAGTGAACAGCAGTGAATTAATTCCCCATGTTTGATGAAATGAGGGAAATCATGGCTGATATCAGGAACAATGATAGCTGTGCCCATTTTTCAACTTAATTGGAATTGATTATTTAAAGTCTTGAATGTCAACATTTTGGACAGACGTGAACAACCTGTTGAAATCCTAGCCAATAAAATTTACCGAGGAGTGGTAATCGCCGCGGTTTTTTACTCAGATTTATATGTGGAGAAAGATGATAATATTTACATATATTAAATCAGGTCCCGAAGTCGGCAGTCATGAACTTCATTCGATTCTGTCAAAAAAATTGACTGCAAAAAACAGCGAGTAAAATCATGTACAACACAAGCTTTAAAAAAAGTGCAAAGAAGTACCCCCCAAACCATCATCCTTTTATGACTGGATTGATCACATCTTCTTCAAGTACTTTTCCGAAAACCGCAGTCCAAAATACTGATCATGGTAATTTTGTGGCTTCGTCATTATCTCACTTTGACGTTAGAGAAATGTTTTGCTGCATTGTGGGATGGTTTACCTTTGACATCAACACAAATAGTGCGCCCTCTATTTCATTCGATATTCATGAGCCCCTCTACAGAATGGCGATGCTCCGGGATTTTTCCTCTTCATACAAAGGTTTCTTGAAAGAAAATCTGTCATACTGAATGACGTTCACAAAAAAGTGACGTCTGAGACATAAAATATGATTCATAATGAAAATCTAATGCCCAGAGCTGTTAATTTTAATTTCAGTAGGGATATCTCCAAAATAAGCGGCAAAATGAACATTGCGCATGGAATTTTCGAGCACTACATGTCACTGCGTTTTCGGCATTCACAAACGTCATGCATTTTTGGTCAAAATTCTCGAGCGTCATCAAAATTCTGTCAAATATGACATTTGCAATGAACATATTTTACTCATTTTACATTTTTGATACAGTCAAAGTGAAAGATTATTTTCGGTGGTTGAAAGGTGTAAGACCTGGCAGATATGCTGGTATAGTGAGAAACGGCAAGAGAATGAAGAGAGCCAAACTTTTCTCATCATTTTCTGTCAAATTTGTGCTCTTTTTTTCATGGCTTATATTTTTTCAGAGTTATTTCTTAGGTGCTTTAAATACATCAGTTGAAAAATATACTGAATATACTGAACTGAATTTTTATAAATCTGAAGTTACTAATTTGTATTTTACATGATCAAAGTCATTCTTTTAGAAATTTTGAAAAATGACATGTGGAGTTGCATTTTGGTCCATTTTATGAAGAATGTGCCCTATACTAATTGTGTTGTTACATTGCTCCAGCCGTACATGCATGCAACCCAACAACATCGATGTTGTAAGAAGATTTCTGCAAGTTAATTCACAGAACTTACGTCTGTTGTCTGTGTGTATTTTCTATGTTCACGAGTTAAACTAAATTGAGGCAATTTTGGGTAGCTTTCCTCCCCATTCATGCCATTCGATCAGCACAAAAAAATTGACCAATACAACCAAATTTTTCCAACTTACCAACCCTGTTTTGAGAGGCATGTTATTGGAAGCAGAAACAGTTTTTTTTTTTGCCTTAACACGTTTCAGAGATTGTTTGATAATGCATGTATACATGTGTAGCCATTGTGTGCCCATATCTACATACATACTTGTACCTTTTTATAGTTCATTGTGTTTTTGCAATGACAGAGCACAGTGTGAGAGTTACCAGCAAGAGTGCTCATGGAGCATCTTACAGGTCTAGACCACTGCAAGGCAAGTCATTCTACCTGGATGTCCGTAGACAAGTTGCTAGACTCAAGAAGGATCTAGAGGATCTGGGTGGAGTAAGTCATCTTACAGTATGTCACATTCATAACCATTTGGTGCCATTCATTCATCAGCGTCTGGTATTGGTGAGGTGCCGTGTCTTTTAGATGTTGTAAGTCCCTTTATACTATGTGATGACTTGTTAAACTTGTGCTGAGGTGTGGTATCCTGAAAAGTAATTCGCATCTACGAGTCTTTGTTTCTACCGGTAGTTAGACTTTTTCTAATTGAGGATCACACACAAAAACAGTGTGTAACAACAAATTAATTGATTATATTTCACACCACAAATAAGGATTTCCTGCTTCAAAGTGTCATAATTCCAAAAACATCAAGCATTTCAATCATTAAATCTACTGCATAATGGAGACAGTTTTTTTGCAGAAATACCAAATAGGGTGTAGAATGTATTATTTAATTCATACAATTTTGTGGTGCCCTCTCCCAAAGCCAAAGGGACGTACATGTACTGCATTTGCCTTGTCTGTGTTTACAAACCTCACATACGTGTACCTAGTTGATTTGTGAACAAAAGAGGTCCACATAATGCAGGTTGTGTGAACCTTTTTGGGCTAAGCCAGGTCCACACCAGCTTACCCCCTTTTTGAAAAACGGTTTAAGAGGCATTTGGGGGTAAGGGTTATTGGAGGAAAGGAAAGAGGAATAGTCAAACTGTCAACCCCATTGGCCATCGTCATAATGTTTAGAACAGTAGAAATGGGTTTCCTACCATAACTCAAGAAAGACTGAACATGCCAACTTCAAACTTGGTAAGGAGGCTGGTTTTGGTGTCCTTCAGAGGCAAATTAATTTTGGACTCCATGGAGTTAAGGTCAACGTAAATGATTGAAACACTTGTACATGTACATGTATATGTGTTTCCAAACAAAAGAAGAACTGGATATCAACTGCTACATGAAGCTTGATATGTTGGTTAGTCTTGATGTTCTCTGGAACCTAATGATTTTGGACTGTATTGACCGCAGGTTGAGGTCACTCTTGGACAAGCACTGAGTATACGGTGTCAATAAATACATTTATATACGTTGGGCAAGGGCAAAACCTATAATATAAATAAAGTGCATCTACAACCCAAAACCCTGCCAAGGAGATTCAAACGATGTCAATTCAGCTAACTTTTACGCTGGTACCCCTACTTGGCAAAGTCCCCATATTGGGATATCATTCCAAGATAGGGATGAATGAACCATATGCTTACCAGAATCAGCTGGCCGATTCAACACTGATGGCAGTGGATGTCGGTGTCACAAGCAGTGACTGTTATGAAAATTGTTTGTGTTGTACGATTAGATGTAATCCAGGTTTAACCCTTTGTAAGTTAACTAATCAGCACTGTATATTCAGTGTTGTCTGAGAGCTCTAACAAATCATCTCCTGATGTTCAAAATGTTCTTTTGGCTCTCAGGTGGTAGAAACTTTTTTGAGTAAAGATGTTAGCTATGTTGTGTCCGATCGGCCTGAAGTGGGACTGGAATCTTCTAAGAATGCAGTTTCATTGCACTCTGGAGCGAGCCCTGCTGTGTCTACACCGAGTCCTTTCAATCAAAGCAAAGAGTAAGTTGATAGCTACAGTGCACATTTTATATAGTGTTAGACTTTAAAGTTTAGCAATTAGATGAGGTCGCAGACAGTTTTTGGTGTAAAGAAAGGTATGCAACTTTCATAGCATTTTTGATTCTACATTACTGCACAACTCCCTGGCAAAAATTCCTCTAAAGTTTGGAAGTAACATACCATCAACTGAACTGTTGTCATTCAAGCTGTAGCTTCAGCAGGGTTAGGGTTTAACCCTAACCCTGCCAGACTAGCAAAGTGCAACTGGAAAACTGACTGCAATCGACTGATGGCACCAGCCCCAGTTTATCAAGCTAAATATAAAGGTGATGGTTGGTTCACTTGCCAGCTTCCTTAAAACTGCTAAAACCCAGGAGCTTTAGTAGGAAATATCCCTTGGCCCCCACAAAGGTGTTGCCCCTGGACCTCCCACCAAGGTTTTGCCCCTGGACCCCCCACCAAGGTGTTGCCCGTGGATCCCCACCAAGGTGTTGCCCCTGGACCCCCACCAAGGTGTTGCCCCTGGACCCCCACCAAGGTGTTGCCCCTGTATCCCCACCAAGCAGTTTCCCGTGGACCCAACCATGGTGTTGCCCATGGACCCTCACCAAGGTGTTGCCCCAGGACTCCTGCATAGGTGTTATCCCTGGACCCCACCTGTTGAGGCCTTTGCAAAGGCGCAAGTTTTGTGCATGCTTTTTGTGTTCTGTTTTCTTACTTTCCAATGTTGGCTGGTATGCAAATGGTGCAGACCGATGTGTTTGGCAGTACATTTAGCCAAAAGACCCTGGAGGGTTAGGGTTACTGTAGTGTATCAACCTGATCACAATGGTTCTGTATAGATGTTTGTTCTGGTTTGTTTTGCCCCATCTGTAATCACAGCTCAGCAAGTGGAGCTACAGACTCTGGAGGAAGGGAAGGCATGGTAAATTATTAATTGTTAATTCTGCTATAAGTTACTAGACAAAGCTACTGTATGTCCGTGTACCCTTATTCTCATCTAGCCACAATGAACTAATATTTCACGTCAGTAGATATTTCGCACAGGGTTAATTGCTTTGTTGACATGTATTGTTTCATTTGCTGGTAAGGAAAAGAAAATGGGTTAGATGTTCCATACTTAAATGAGTGAGACTTTTTAAATGCCTGTCATGCATAGTAGTATACATTGCTTTTTGCAGTAGGTAGCAAAACTGAATGTGGTCCATCTGTGCTAACTGCTGTATCTGTGTTCATGCTTGAGTTTATTCCTGAAGTACATGATTGCACATCATCAGGGAGAAGTATCTTTGAACTATTCTTCCTCATTAAGTTCGTCTAGTTTTCACTCAGTTTTATTGATGACCAGTTAACCACATCCTGCCGGGGGCATTTATAAATGTTGATTCTGCTAGGCCGGAGTATTCTTCATTTTTTTCTGTTTTCAAAATTCTTTAAATATTCATAACTTCATTTACTGGACACTTACACCCACGTGAAGGACTGTCTGGTTTCTACTCTTATCTGACAGACAATATCTATTGATGCCGGAGTATTTCAGCCAGGCCTTTCGCCTTGTAAAAAAGCCCAGATTGTGCAGTGTTGGATAATTTTCTTTTGTTACCGAAACTGGCACAGTGCACTGCTGTTTCAATGGGGGCCAGATTAGCGTGCAGTGTCATGTGTAGCTCATCGCCGCGGTGGTGGAGTGCTTTTGTCCTCGGTGGTAATTCGCTTGTACTGAATGCCCCAAACAGTGGCATACTGTTACAAAAAATGCTGGATTATCTCCACTATTGACTGTGAAAAAATGTTGGTAATGCCCAGCAGCCTGGTCTTTTGTTATGAGTACCGTCTTTCTGTCACAAGGCCCAGTTCCCTTTGTCCGATTTCGCACACTTGGCAGTGCATGTAAAGAATACGTGCCCAAAACCAGGCGCCCCGGCAGAAAGTGGTTTATAGGCATTTTCTGTGTAGTGGGTTTATGTTTTACTCTTTTTGGTGCTTTTTTGATGAAGTTTAAAAAGCTCCAGAAAGTTGAGTGCTTTTAGTCCTTTGTTGTTTAGGCATTTGGGTACATGTAAATTGTGAATCAATTCTCAATCTGCCTCAAATCCTCCCAAATCTCCTGGTGGAGTCAGGGTTAATAATTACATCGTAACACATTGTTGGTTTTCTTTTTGTTTCTGTGAAGGTGACACGAGGAAAGGCTATTGTTAAGAAAGCAACCATATCTCAGGTATTGTCCACTCCATTCTTGATGATGTGTATTCATAATCTCTTTAATCACAACATACGTTTTGTATATGTTGTGAATTTTGGAATAGTAGACGACTGCCAGTTATTTCTTGACTGTGTCAACACAAGACATTTTCATCATCAATTAATCACATGTTGTAAACCCAGCATGTGATCTTTGTATCAAGGAGTACAATTTTATGATGACAAGATAAGTTATACTGATCCAAGTTCCACTTGTCAGTCGCATTTAGGGAATCAGCATGCAATGTCAGTATTGGTCTGTTCAGGTAAGTTGCTTTCCCACAAATTGCTCATATAAACTTAGGGGAAAGTCTTTATTGCAGTAAAAAAAGTAGTTATTATAATCATCATGAGAAGAAAGTCATGGTAATGAAAGCCACATTTTTATTTATATTTGCAGACATATGGAACCAGCAATGTGTTGGCCAATGCGCGCAACTGGGGTGTCACCATTCACTTCATTGACAGTATCCTTGGTCTTTAAACCTAGTAAATGAATCTGATTGGTACAGGGACTATGTTTGATGACTTGAAATGTGGTTAATATCAATATAGGCATAGACCAAAAGGAAGTTGATCGATTTATTTCACATGTGAGATTTTAAACATCATTGACTGTGATGCAGGATGTTACAATTTGTTTTTTTACCTGAAAGATACAAAGCGTTGGAGGTACAGCAAAGAATCCTAGACTCAGCAGCTAGACTGGTCACTAGAACTACACAAGGAGATCATGTAACTCCCATACAGAAAGAATTACATTGACCTCCATTTGAGTGTTGTATTAAGTACAAGATTCTTTTAATTTTATATCAATGTTACAGGGTGCATCTCTTTCGTTTTTGCAAGATATAATTATGAAATACTTCCCTGTAAGGACTTTCAGATCTACCTCTGAGTCTCTTTTGAAGAGTGCTCCCGCTCGCACCCACTTTTCTGGTTCTCATGCATTTCAGGTTGCCTCTGCCGAACTGTGGAATAACTTGTCCGATACTGTGAAATTGGACGAAACAGTTGATTGATTTAAATCATTGAAAACTCACTTGTTCTTAATAGATAATTACAAGGATATATAAAGTTGTTGGTTCCTTTATGGCTTGCTATTTTTTAAGGCACAAATGTTCAATAATTCTCTCTGTATTTCTTTCTCTTTAAGCACATAGAGACTTCCAAAGTGATATTCGCTCTGTAAATAACGCTTAGTATTATTCTTTTTATTATTATTGCAGCCAGTCAGAATGGTGCTGATTATGGGACTTTTGATCAGATGTTAGTGGGTACCCACATTTATATAGATTATTATGCAGTGTCAAGTGATTGTGAGCTACATGCACATGTATCTGTATGGAGGTGTATTGGTGTGTGATGGTCATGGCTTTGGATACATCCTGTTACCGACCTTAACATTTCTTTCACAGCTGTCCTGAAGTATATTCACAAGGAGAAACAAAAAATAAAAGATGCTGGGGTCACCTTACCACAGGTGAGAACAAATCCAGATAATTTAAGGAAACGTGCGTACACTTTCAAATTAAACCTTAACCCTAACAGTCCCAAATCCTCCAATTTCAATACGATTTTACATACACCCTATTGGGTTAGGGTTAATGCACCCACCTTGAAGTGTCCCCTGAAGGCTTGCCCTGCAGCATTTGTGCCTCTCTGTTAGCATGATAAGGATACATGCATTTTGTACTTGTAACCCTCTCCTTGACAATCAGATTTGAGATTTTTAAACAAGTTTAATTTAGATGCCACAAAAAGATGTTCATATACATTTATGGCCAGGCAAATTTTTTTTATTGATTTGTGTCAGTGAATTTTAAAAACTTTCAATTTCACAACAAATGGACAGAATGAAACATTCACAGAATCTGATGAAACCAGGTCCGTAATATACCAAATGAAAGTTATTTCACGCCCTTCCATACCGTGTAGTAAATTCCAACAGTCTGTTTTTACACCTTCCATTTTCTTTGAAGATCACAGTTGTTCGGTTGATTTCAAAGAATGTAGTGTGGGTTTCCACCTTTAGAGAACTTTGCTTGACTTGAAATGTAGCGCTATTGCTATTGTGTTATCATTTGTGCCTAATGATCCATTATGGCATGTATTACTGCAAAATGAAGCCATCAGTAGGTGTTACCTTTGTGAAAAGAAATACATGTATTTTGCTTTGTAGTTTTGTTGGTTTACCCTTTCTGATTTTCCATTGATTGTTCTTAGACACAGTCTCAAATGGTGAAAGATAAAGTGCACACGTCCAAAGGTATGTTTTAGTGTTATTTTTGTGATACTGAAAAAAAAAATGCTTTGTGTTGGAGACTCATTGTCAGTCTTGAAACTCAGTGGTTTGCCTAAAAATTGATTGGGTCAACTGTGCTTGTGATACTTTGAAAAGGGGGTGTGACTTCTTATATATGTACCTTAAAAATTGTTATTAAAAAGTTCCAAGAGAATGCTCTCTGAATGTACATAGCACATCCAGGAGGAAGGGTCTTACACGTTTGAGTGTTTCAGGAACATGAGCTATTTCACGTTAGTGTACTTCTAACAACTTCCTAAACTGCAATTTAACTGTCATTTTTTTTATTTACAGAGAGGAAGTTATCTAAACCATCTCTGAAGGTCGAGGATGCTTCAGGGTAAATAGTTAGGTCATACTTGTAATGCCATAAGAATTATATGGACACTGTGCATGCATGAGACAGACTCTCTTTTATTTGACAGTGACATCCTATGGAGCCGACATAATAATTACACATCCTAGTTAAGCATGGAAAGCATACCAGCTGTGGCTTTTAGATGTCAACCTAGGGCAAATTCAGGCAACGACTATAGAGAACTGTAGTTTGACTGACACCACCGGGACGATGGCTGGTTTGAACTATCTAGTCGACAATTTTGGGACCAGGCCCAGGGATATGGTTGCACCACTGGTTATCAATAGTCAGTTTCATTTATCATTACCCAGGGAACCATTCATCTGAAAATAACTACAAGATTTCAGTGACCATGTACGCTGCAAGAATCGCAGCCAATGGTGAAATGGGAGAACAATGAGATTTAGAAAATTGATTGACTAGGGTCGTTTTGAGTGTAGCAGAATTGGGTATGTGCATTGTTAAAAAGCGATTGACTATTGTTGAACTATAGTTGACACCTGAACTTGCCCCTAGGCTGTCTTGTTTGTCACCAGTGAGGAAGTTCTTCAGCATGGAGACAGTACACTTTGCTATGGCAATAAATGGGCTCAAGTTTTCTCACGTCATTTTCAAGTGCCTAAAAAAGCCCTATAAGCAATCACATGAGGCAACCTAATGCAGTCAAACCTCATTAATAAGAGGTCCTTCGACTTTGCAGATTACCTTGTTATAACAGGAACCTTGTATGATCAGGACTGAAAACAATGAACAACAGGATTTGGACCTGAAAATGTCCTTGTTACAAGCAGAATGTGGTAACAGTGATCTCATTAACCACTACCAGCCGGGGACTCCGAAATCGGAGCCGTATGGTTTATATGTGTGGCCGGGGTCTCCGAACTCGGACAAAGGAAACAGGGCCCTGTAACGAAAGACCTTACTCCGAACAAAAGACCAGGCTGCTGGGCATGACCGGCATTTTTAACTCTCAAAAGTGGTGATAATCCAACGTTATTTTGAAACCGTATACCAGGGTTTGAGGGACTTAGAGTAAGCGGATTACCACCGGGGACAAAAGCTCTCCACCACCACAG
>NW_019091472.1:491013-514138 GCF_001949145.1 Acanthaster planci | reverse complement strand
AATCCGTGCGGCTATAAACGACTGTTAAATGGAATGATGAATTGTTGAAGGATTTTGAAAACGGAAAAAATGATAGTCATGCCGGCCCAGCAACCTCAACATTGAAAAATGCCCCGGCCCGAAGTGGTTAATGAAGTTTGACTAGCAGCAGGGTTTGCCTTTAGTTTTTTTTCTCACGTGGCAGCCGGACCAGCAGTGATGGCTTTTTATTAGTCCACCAGCATTTTCACAAGTCCGCGTCTTCCCCCAAATTTCAACATTTCTTTTTTAGCACTAGTGTTTTCTGCTCCCACATCATGCATAACAGTGTGCACTCGGTGCTGACTGTTGTTTAATTGCTGATGAGTAATCATAAATGGCCATGGGAGTTATGAATTTCCAGAATATTCATGATTATAACTCTACTCAAGCAAGTTAAATACACAGACAAAGTGGTTACCTGCTGAAAATCGTTTGTTTTATTCACAATCCAAGAGACAGAAAAAAATTCCATATTACATGTACAGTACATGTACGTTCTTTGCATTATGTACATGTACATGCACATATGTACGCCCGCCAAAATGTACATACAATGAACATGTATTGTACATGTTCTTGACTGTGTCCGGTACCCATAGCGTGCGAACCAAACACGAGATCACAACCGCAACATTGCTGGCATCACAACTACCAATGAGCAATCAGAAAACCAGTATTGCATATTCATAGCACGTGTAATGCATACGCACACACCATTCACACACGGCATGTCATACTTGTGGGATGCATATTCATGAACTTACATATACCTCTGCGATGCAATGCATGAAAGCACGTGCTGATTTAGATCTTGTACGCAGAACCAACATCAAGCCCTTAAACCTTGCCAGGTCCACATGCGGTAGTCAGTAAACGGCCGACAGTTAACTGCAATCGCATGGGCTTTGCAGAACAGAAGTTTCGGACAATTTACTATCGCTGCATTCATGGACTTCAGCATTACTTCTGCTAGGCTGGTGTCAGGGACTGAACTAGTCTGGGTTGCAAACGGTCCTATTTTATTTGGTTCAAAAACCAGCAGCAGCTAGAGGGCACGCATCACTATCAACCATTTTGCCGCCTATTTCAGAATATTGTTTTACTAGACTGCTGGTCTACCCAGACATGGTCTTTCATCAGACCGCCATAGTTTTTACTTGAATTTGGCTAGCAGACCAGCATTTAACCAACTCGGCTCCATGGGGAGAACAGTACAGTGCAATAGAAAATTAACCTCAAAAAGTGGGAACATTTATCACACTTTTCCCATCTGAGAAAATGATTATTCATTTCACAAATTGTGAAACATTTTCCCCTTTAGTGGGAAAAATGTTCACACCTTTTTTTTCACAGGTGGGAAAAATTTTTACACTTGTTTTTCACAAGTGTGAAAACTTTTCACAAGTTTAGGGAAAAAATGCACACATTTTTCAAAAATGGGAAAATGTTAACACCTTTTACCCAATTGAGAAGTGTTGTCACAAATGCGTTACATCCCCAACCTCTCCTGAAATGCATATCTCATTGTATGGCAAGCAGAGAATCGTCAATCTAAAATGGAGATACCATCTTTCAGTTGCTGAAATTCAAAGGAGACTGATAGAGGAAGACAGCATAAAAATTTCAAGGCAATCCATTTGTCAGTGCTGATCGAGACACATAGAAAATGGCATGATCAAAGCTGAATGCGGTGGTGGTCAGAAACGAGCTGTGAACCATGAACAGCTCTATTATCTTGATTCTTAGATTGCGGGAAACAGAAATCTCAGCAGATGATCTAAGAGATCGCTTGTCCAAGAAGTTTGGAATAAACTGACATAGATCAACTGTATCAAAGGCACGTTATTGTTTTGGATGGCATTTAAACCGGTGCTCGCTGCTGCCAGATTGTGAGAAAAATTGTGAAAGACTGAATGTAAAGCCATATTGCTTTCAACATAAAAATAATGTCTATACATGTTATTTCTCAAATTTTGAAATGAAAGGAAAAACAGTGCAAAGATAGGGCTTACATGAAGGCAAGTAACCCCAGCCCCACAAAATCAATTTCAGATTCAAAGTATGAAGTTCACAAGTACATGTAGCTGACCGGTTGCAAAAAAATCTTCCAACCACGCTTTATTTGTGTTTGAATGTAGAATTATTTTAGTTAGAATTGAGAGAAGAGTCACCAAATATCATAATACTTGTTGTTTCTCTTGGAAAAGCAGTAATAAAACAGTGATAATCATAAATTATGACATCATAGACCAAATCTCAGAAGGCAGTCCGTATCCACCTTTGTGTGGTGGCACGTGTGAGGCTACCATGTGCGGATGCCATGTTGACTGGCTGCCGTGCATGCATGCCCAGCCACCACCATTCAGAAAATCACAGTGCACTTCACTGCTCGGTGGTCACGATGTTCATGATCGAAAGCTCAAACTTTCTAAGGTGTTTCCGACCCATTCTTTTAAAAAATAAAACCTAGTTTCTTGTAGATGTACCAGAAAGCCTCAAAACTTCCACTTGAAAAAGTCCGGTTTTAGCAGATCAAAACTTCCAGAAAACTTCATGTTTTTTTGTGGAACTTTTGATGAGATTTCATGCAAAAATTGGTCCCCACTCACAGGCCTAGTACACAACCACAATTCACATCCGTTGAGAGTGTGTTTGCTCCATGCGGCTGATGTCAACGTCGTCCAATATCTATCCAGCCTAAACGAGCAGGCTTTCACGCTGACATTTCCACACCTTTTTCACGTCGTTTTTGCATTATTTTCACACAGGTTTTACATTATTTTCGCACACCAATTTTTCACACAGCGTTCGCAAAATTTGTGCACCGTGCTGTTTCCACACATTTTTCGCACAGTTGCTGCACATTTTTGCGCCAGATTCACTGAGGGGAAAATTAGCAGTCAAATTTGCCTGCAAATGTGAATTCCTGCCCCTTTTTTTCGTCATTTTCCCAGGATTAACTCTCAATTGCACTGTACTGTATGTACAGCCTGATGCTGCCTTTTTACCATTTATACTCCTGGGTCGAGGGAAGTGAGTAGGGGTCAGTTACTTGCCCAAGGTCACAACATATATGCAACCAGTAGCAGAATTCAAACCCCTGACCGTGTTATTGGCAGTTATAAGCTACACCCACTAGGCCACACATTCAGTTTCAAAGAACCCTTTGTTCCTGAACTTTTACTAACATTAGTGTGCTAATAGTCTTCGGTTGGTCAAAAGATAAAAGTGTTAAGGGAATTCTTGCTTTAATATACTTTTGTATTTTGTAGTCACTATCGGCCATCCACCAAAGAGATGACATCCTGGCCCAGGGTGACCTTTGATGGGCATGCTGGCAGCTGTCCATTTGATGAAGTAGTCCATAAGGACAAAACAAACAAGGGAACCATGAATGCACATGGACCGGGAACCCAAGCAAGAGCTGATCAGACGAGGAGAGAGAAGGGTCGAGTGGGTACTCCCAGGTAAGTGCATCATACCATTCATTCTGTTCCTCTCATATTAAGTCAGGTCATATAGAATTATTGATAGCTACAAAAATACTCTGCAGTACACTTGAAGAAGCTCGCTTAGCTTTACCTCCAGTAAAAGTAGTCAGTGTTCCTGAATACCTCATCTACATGTATGTACATTTAAATTATAGCTCGTGGGTGTGCCACCTGTCAAGGTCAGACATTGAACTTTCAGAGTTATTGCAAGGCTGGTTTACTAGAAGGGTGATGTTAAAGTAGTGTGCTCCTAAGATATTGCCTCTCCAAGGCAAATTTGCAGTATAATGTGGAAAAAGACGTGCCAAACAAGTAGACATTCCAAGTACATACAGGACTCGCATGAAAGAAATGATTCAAGGCTTTTACAAACAAAGCTTACAGTGAAGATTGCATTATGAAGTGCAGGGTATTTTGTGTAAGGTGTCACCAATGAAGTTGAAAGTTGGCCTCTTTAAATCAAATGTTTGGTGTTGCACAGTTTTAGGACGACAACCTGTTTGCTAGTTCTACTGTTGCTCCCATCTGTGAAATGTTGTGTGGTCATTTTTAAGTAGATTTGATATCAGGAAGCACATCCAGCCGGTTCATACTCCAGGCAGACAGCAAGATGTAGGTGTCAAGGACAACAGGAAGGGTTACTGTGAGTGCTGTCGCACCAAGTATTTGGATTTAGAAAAGGTAACTAAATGGGGGAACTACCACATTTACAGTAGGTAGAGTGTTGGTATTTCCTTGAAATTTACACAGTACACAGAAGAGTGAAATGATTGTGGTTGCTCCATGTATCAATCTCTTTCTTGAGTGTGCATGGTTCTGAGAAGAACCGGGGAATAAATCGACAAACAGTGTACTCTGTCCGTCTTGAGGAGACTGCTCTGAAGACGGACAGAGTACTTCTCAGAACCACACATACTCAAGAAAGATATTGATACATGGTACATACATCATTGTATTCTTCTAGTTTCTTTCACCGTGAGAACCTTCAAGTCTTAACAGTACACAGAGTTAAATATGAAAAGTGTGATGTTGCATCCATCAAATCTATTTAATTATTGCAGTATACATTTGTTAATATAATTCCAATTATTTGATTGTAACAAACAAACCCTCCTCTGTGTATATCTAAAAGGTGGAACTCTTAACATTTGTTCAAACAGTAAAGATGTTAATAGTGATGTATAATAATTGGTGCTTTTATAGCACTGTATCACCCAAATCTCAAAGCACCTTATCATTATCTCGCTCACTTGAGTCTTGAGGAAGCTCCGCTTTGAGTCGGACTTTTTTTACTCACACCGCTGCATGCAGCAACACTATCTGTGACCAAGGCCCAATTTCATGGTGCTGCTTACCGCAGAATTCTGCGCTTACAATCTCCATTCTGCACTAACCGCGTGAGCAGAAAAATTCTGCACTAAATCCTTCAAGCACAGAATCCTCAGGGACGGGATGTACGCATGGGCACAATCCAAAATTCCTCACTAACCTGTGAAATACATTTCCTGTAAGCACGGAATTTTCTGCCGCGGTAAGCTCTGATTTTTCGCTTGCGGTAAGCAGCGCCATAGAATAAGCCTTTTGGGGTTAACCTTGACCCAAATCTGGTACACTGAGTTCTTTATATTCACTTGAACATAACAACAAGAATTATAATTACTAAAACCACTGTTGCTATACCTCATGATTCAGGGCAAACTTTTGCTTAATTACATTGGAGACACCTTGCTAGAATACCTTGTTCTCAATGGATAAGACGGGAACAAAGAAACCAGTCCATTCCAGAGATGATGGTCGCTATGCAAAAGCTTGCCCTAAATCACGAGCTATAGCAACAGGGTCTTAAGTCTGGAGAATTCAAATGGTTATGTTTATGTGCAGTCAGATAACTCAGTGCACCAGATGTTATTCAAGTTTAACTCGCAAATGGCTTATTGGGTCCTGTTCTCAAGAAAACACGTTTCAGTGTTGTCACCCTCAGCCATGCATCATTGTTTGCTTGGAAAGAAACTGAATTTTAGAAATTGCCTGGGCAGCATGGTATATTATTATGGCCATTATTAACTGGGTTAATGGAATTTTGTTAGGTATTGAGAAAAATTTGAGATTTTCTGTGATACGTGAAAGTCATTCATAATTTCATCCATGGCAGCTTTGAAAATTTCTGGAAGCCACTGGTTGTTTCCATTCGTAGACTTTTGCATTTATGTATTTTGGGAGTCTTTAGGGCAGCCTTCGACTCAAGTCTCAGTTTAATCCTTGGTCATTGTCGCAAACCTTCAAGTCTTGTTCTTGGGCCCAGATTGGAACGTCATAAAGTACAGGATTTTACTGTCACTGATGTAATTTCAATAACCACTGCCTACTTGGTGCTGTTCAAGAACCTGTTAAGAACAGTTCATTCATCTTGCAGTGTCACCTCAGCTACATCAAGACATTCTTATCTTATAAGATGAAAAGATGAATGGTGGAAATATGCGTAGTTTAGAGAAAAGAGTCGTTTAGTGTGAGGGGTTTATTGTAACATATCTGTTGTTAACTTTCCTACTTCAGCATCTTGCTGGGGAGCAACACAGGAGTTTCGTTCATGAGAACAATCATTATGTAAACCTGGACACCATGATTGATGAGGGACCTAACATTGAGCAGTTTCTAAATGATGTTATACAACATCATGAATGGCAGAGAATAGAAGGAATTCGGTAAGAACTGATACGAATATCTAGACTTAGTTTGCATAATTCTTTGTGTCAAGGGATTTCAAAAATGTGTATTAGGACGCCCTTACAGGATGGCAATGATAACTGGAGAAGTTTCATTCCTGTGTTCATGACTGTACAGTTAGTGATCGGCCTGTATACAAGCTGTAAAAGGTTCGGTGAGGAAGTGGATCAGTTTTCTTTTGAATGTTAAAAAGTTTAAGGGTTACTTAAATTTCTGATCAGGGTGAATATATGCCTCATTAACCCCTTCATCCTGGGAATCATCCACAGCCGTGGCTTTGTGTGAGGATTAGTGCATACCACACATACAGTCTATTCATCATGCGGCTGCTGGTTCAATGGGGCCTGCTGCTGGACAGAGCTTTGCATACTGGGTAAACTGCAGCCCAGCAGTCACGGTCAAGAATCCCGTGAAGGGGTTATATTTATTGTTTCCAATATACAAATTAAAGAGTAGATATTTACCTTTTGTTTCTGATTTGCTGTAGTCATAAACCAAGTCATTGTAATGATTTTTAATGGTTGTATCAGCAACTGATTATTTTACAATTTGCCTTTTTTTTTACAGGAGTATGGAAATCAATGATGAGGTTAGGCTGATTTCATCACCGAGTGATGCTGATAAGACGGAACAGTGTCTAGCACAAGTGAGCAGACTCAGTGAACAAACAGGACGAACACATGATACGCTTCTATTGACATCAGTAGCAAAACCTTCAAGCTCTGGAAACACTCAGGGAAAGCCAGTGAGGGTTACCATGTCTACTGCACATCTTGAACTCACCCTCAGTAGAGATCAGCCTGCCTCTTGTATGGTGTCTCCACAGAAAAGGTTGCAAGCTCATGTGGCTGTAAGTGGCACTGCTGAAATTGATGATACATGTCGTGATAGGATAACACCTATTCCGGCTACCACATTGCTTAATAGGCATAGTAGCCAAGATAATCAACAAAGTGACACTGGCTATGACATGGCAAACAGTGACCAAAGGTTAAGAAAGAAATTACACGCAGGAAGCTCTAAGGATTGTCAGAATTCCCCCTTGACACGCTCCAGCAGACAGAGGGGACAAAGTCAGATGACTTCATCTTCACCACATGGGAGAAATCCACAGGTAACTTCACCAAAGCAATGCAAGGTCAGTCAGTTATCGTGTCAGTCTGTGGATGAAACCTTAGACAGAGGAGAACCAGGCTTGTCAACTTCCCCAGAGCCTGCAAGAGCTGCAAGGAGGCAGTCTTCAAGGCTGTCACTGTCTGCAAGGAGGAGGCAGTCACAAAGGCGTGTAACTACTCCAGCTGAAGAGAGACCAGCTGAACGAGAATCTCCAGTGGTGCCGGTTAAACACAGTAGAGTAGCAGGGAGTGTCGAAGAATTACAGAACACACCTAAGGGTGCAGGAAAAAAAGAACGGTCTCTCCGTTTGTCACTTACTGCAAGGAAGCGACTTCTGAAGAGAAAAGCCTTGGAGCATTTACCAGAAGCTCCTGATAAACCCAGCAAGTCTTGTGAACAAACGGCCATTAGTATAAAACATTCTCTTCCTATTCAAAATCAGAAAACCACTACAGGTTCTCAGGACAGACAAAACACTGGTACAGAGAAAGCTGAAAGAAGTCCATTAACAAGCTCTCCTAAGACACAGCAACAGAGAGGAACCCATCATGAAAGCAGTTTTGCATCAAGATCCTTGAAAAGGAAGCAAAAATCAAGTGATGAAGACAATGGGAAAAGCAAAAGGCTAAAACACCAAAAGGAAGAGAACTGCAAAGCCATTGGAGCGAAAGTTCTTTTGGAGAAAAACCCTGCCTCTGGGAAGGGGCCTTTTGAGTTGAGGACTGATCAGGATCCTGTGAAAGGAGACAGACCACAGCCATCTGCCCAAATTAGTGGTGATCCTTCATTACAGCATCCAAACTTAGAGTCCATTTTTAACAGTGATCCGAATGTGGTAGAGTCAAGCTTCCTAGGTTTTGCAAGTGATGATATTACTGAAACAGAACAACGTCTGCAGCAGCTGAGTGCTTCATCAATGTACTACACCAGTAAACTTCAGGAAGCAGCCCTCAATGTTTGTTGTATACCTTCCTCAGAGCTGAACTTACCAGAAGATGATGATTCTGTCAATGACTCATCAGGCAGTGAAATGCAGGAGGTTGTGGTTGGAATGGCTCTTAGAAATCTTGCAAACTTTCCATCTGATGGTTCGGATTGGGAAGCTAAAGTAGGTGGATTCATGTCAGTCAGACTCGATGAGGCTGTGCAGCTCAAGAAAAGAGAATCAGTTTTGTCACAAGTGTGCCTGTCAGAAAAGGAGAATATAAAGGAGAACAGCTTCCAACAGATATTGCAGAGTGCTGGCAAACTTGTCTCGCTGGATGGGGGAGAACAACCAGACATGACAGAACAATTGGAGCTGTCTCCAAAATCAACACCAATCATGATTAGATCAGTAACTTCAAACGATAAGTCCAGGCCAAAGGATGCCGAGAACAGAGCATTGTCAGCAGATTCCAAAGTTCTCCGTCCGAGACGGGCACTAAACTATGGTTCAAGTGATGTTCATGTAGGAAGGTCTAAGAGGCAGAAGGCAAGGTTGTTAAATCAGACCAGCAGACCTCCGTCACCCAATTCTGTTAGTGATCACCTTAGAGCTGCTTCGTCAAATTCAGGTTTACCACCTTCACCAATGAGGTCTCAGATGCTTGCGTGTAGCACTCCCAAAAGGTCAAAGAAGACTAATCACAAGTACAAACTTGTGTTTTCACCCGAAACACCAAAGGAGGAAAGGGAACTGATCCTGGAACATTATGTACACGATGTCACTGAAGAAGAAATTGATTTCCCCAAATTTTCAAGTCCTCGCCAGTCAAATGTTGTAGTTTCTCCCATTAAAAAATTTGCCAAGACAACCCCCAGGAAGACTAATTGTCTGTCTCCGTACAGATTGAAGGCCCCACCATTACTAACAGATCTACCCCAATGTGGATCCCCAAGGAAATCCCTCTTTCCCAGGAGGAGACATTCTACATCTTCTGTGCCAGGAAAAGTCTTCCATTTTCTCTTGAATCCACCGGGCTCCCCAAGGAAGAGGGATCCCTCCCCTCCACTTCCTTCATCACCTCTCAAACAAAGTTCAGCACACCCTATTCACTCCCTTTCTAACCAGCCAGCAGAATCACCACATCAGATCACCTACATCCCAACCAATGAGCTCAACAAAGTGTCCCCTGTCTTTTGCACTAGCTCAAAACCAAACTTCTCTTCACACATCCTTCATCCTGGGAGTAAAACAAGGCGCAGTGACAGGCTAAGACGGCCAAGTTTGGGTCAGTCTTCAGGTGGTCACACGTTGTCCCATCGACCTGCCAAGACATGGTCTCTTTGTGTATCCTTTGATAATGATATTTGCTGCACTGATGATGTATATGAATTTGATGACAGTAAAGATAGGAAAACACGGTCAAGTGGGGACAAGTCAAGCCGGACAGAGAAAGCTGACAGTCATAAAAAGAAGCTTCAAGCCAAATCTAAGTCAGACTGTTGTAAGACAGATGCACAACCATCAGATCCTTCAGAGCCTGAATTCATAGAAAAATTTGGCTTGCCGTATTCATTTTTTAGGTGAGATGCTTGAAACCATTCTGTACTGATCATTTCAATGAAACAAATTACGGGTCAAGTACAATGTCATGTGGAAAGAAGTGGTAAAAGAATATTTAACTTTACAAACTGTGCTTTTCAATTCGTTTTTGGATAGAGTTTTGGTTATTTCTTTGTGAAGTGGTATCTTTGACCTCTTGTAAAAGCCAAGGTAAAAGGATTTTATTAGAAAAAGAAGATTCTGAATGATGAATAACAGGTATTTATGATTTGAGATGAAGGATTTAGATCATTTTAGAACCACTTTTGGTCTTATCTAGCAGAATGTGTTCTCTGATTAAGTTGGCCTATTATGCCTGCAATACATTTTTCTGAGGCCTATTTGCTTCACATGGCTCTAGATCTCAGTGAGTGATCCTAATGCTGGTTTTCGTTATCCATTGGAGGCACTGTGTCAGTAACCAGTGACGAGTTGCAGAGTGAGATTTTGATCCATTTGAAACTAACAGGCCCCTTTCCTAGACCTGTGAAATAAAAAAAAGATTTGTTGGTGAAACATCACAGAAGGAAAAGGAACCATGTTGGTTTACACTCCTTCAGCGTGTTTGATTGGCTCCCTCATGCTTACCTGTTTAAGCAGGCATGTGTAATTACTTGGTTACTCAAGGTGCTTCTAGAGGTAGGTCTGTAGGTCTACAGGTCTTGCAGAGATTCAATTTGCATCATCAATTTGAACTGTCAAAAGCAATGGACATCTATACATACATATCTGGCCTTTATTTTACATAACTTAGTTGACGAGCAACTTTGCCTTTACGTGCAAGATTTATCTGAAGTTTTTACAATGGTATCAACTTTCCCTTCACATCATTCAACTAAGCCGCCATGCTTTTACATTGTACTGTGGAATACTTCCCAAGTAACCAGCTCATTGGGTTGGTTACTTGGGCCAGCCTGAGGCTCAAATAAGTGTGAGCTGGCACATGAGTGTCAAACAAAATGCATCTCATGCTTCTCTGAGTAAGCATGGGGGAAGTAATCCAGTGCACACTTTAAAATATTTAGTTCATTTTCTTTTGAGTTTTGTCTGCATGTACATGACAAAAGAAAATCATTCTTGTTAATATTTTACACTAATTCTGAAGAAACTTATTCCATGCTCCCAACACTGAACTTGCAAGAAATGATTCACAAAGTAGGTACTTAAACTTTGTTAAGGATGGCAGTGTTGACATTTTAAGATTTTTGTCAAATGACTTTCCACAATCGATTCTATACATTTACATTTACAACAGATGTTTTGTTACCCACCAGTAATACATCATGGGGTACACTTCCCTTTTGAGGGCGCTTTTTTACTAAGCAGTGATGCATCGTTGGGTGTACATGCAATGTGTGCATATTTACTAATGCACATATGCAGAATATACATGTACATGACAGACGTTTGTTGGGTAGGCACTCGGGGCATGAGAGCTTGTCATTATAGGGAAATGTGTGCCAAACAGCACTTTTCCAATGCATTTTTCTGTATGCACACACGTGCGTGCTTAATGAACATGTTTATGTAACTTTTGGTTAATGGTATGCATCCAGTGACCAACCCAAGGGTAAATTCAAATTAGCAGCATTGTGGATATTTAAAGACCCTTTCTAAGTCTCCAACCATGTAGAAAGGTGGTGTTGGACTATGTGTTAATTTTCCTGTCTGGAGTACTCATTCAGTAGTGAACAACAGAAAGGCTGACTGGTTCCGGCCTCCATCAGTATGCAGAGTTACAGTGGAAGTGAAGGGACCAGGAGAAGTCTTTTTACCTTGGCTGGTGTGTATTGTACATGGTATACAATGTAGTATAGTATGGTATGTGACAACCAGCAAAATGCAATGTCTGCTAGAGAAGTTAGCCAAAAGCACAGTTTTGTGAGGTAGTAATCTACTGGTAATCATACAGAAAGTCCACAGTAGCAAGTAAACCTGGGGCGAGATTTTTTTTAAGATGGTGCTTGGATCCGCTGACCTTCTGGATTCAGAACTGAAAAAATTTTTTTTTACTTTTATTTTGAGAAGTCTTCTATCTGCCGACCAACAATTTATCAATATATTTAAAAAAAAGTTTTTTTTTGCTCTGCTGTCTGACCAACGGCGAAGTTCCCAATTTCAATTTTTTGAGCTTTGGTCCTCGGCAGCTAGTGCTAGTTGGTGAGGGATACCTCGTTTTTCTTTTGGTGGGAGGGAGGGTTGTTTTATTCTTCCCTCCGACTTGAAGACCCTTATTTGTGTTTCTTGAGACCCCGTCCTCTAAAATTTTGTCTTAAAATCCAAGCACCACAAAAGCTCCCCTAATTGGTCAGTTTTTCTTGGTAATTCTTGTAGAAGGAATGTCAGCATTTTGACGCATCGTGTGGTACAGTTATCTTACAATACTTGAAATGTAAAATATTTGCAAAAGTACTCCTGCAGAAATCTGACTTCTTTTGCGTATAATTGGACTTGACGAGCACTCTTTTGTGGTCCACATTGATATCCTTTCTCTAGTCTAAAGCCTGAGCACCGAGACTCATGATTTAGTCTCTGTGGCTGATTTCCTTCTGTACCAACTGTGGCATGCCTAGTGTACCCATGAAAGACCTTGCCTACAACACAGCTCTTGCCTACTAGGAATAAGTAAGTGTGATACATTAAGAAGATTTGACCACAGCAAGGTATCAAACCGCAAAAAGCACAGGCATGATTATTGGAAATTATCAGCCTTATAACGAAATAGCTTTTCATGCTAATGCCATCATGATTACTGTTCATGAGGAATTTACCAGAAAGTGAAATCCGCATTTGCTGTTGACCTAAGAGAGTGTATTGAAATCATAGGCACACTGAGGAGATAATCTCAGATTGTCAAGGGTATACAAAGTTAGACAAAAACTACAAATGGCAATGGCAGATATCCTTCACAGTGTACTGGGGGCTGCCATTTCTGCCCAAACTCGGTGTTTTATTGTGTACTTTCCAATAGTCTACATACTTTTGTGAAAAGGACTTTTTCATTACATGCACTGGACTATAAAAGCAATATCCAAATGGGTTTTGTATTTTTTAATATGTTGAGGAGGTATGTCGTGTATTTGGGAAGAAGTTGGAAGAGTGTATTCTGCCTTCCTGTGTCTTCCATGCTGTCTTCCCTTCTGATAATGATATGGTCAAATCAATATATGGATAATTTTATGAACAATTGTGCGGTTCTGTACAACTGAAAATCGTGAATTTTCATTCCAACATAAGATTTGAATCTGTTTTCACTTTAAAGGGTAACTTCTGGTGATTGGTCGCCCTTTCTTACCAAATCAAACCAGTAATGAATGAACCATCTGTACATTGCAGGTTACTGAAATGATGTATAAGCTCAAATGCATTCTAAGTAGCCATGTTTGTTCAGCTATTGTTGAATAAATAGACTGAATAACTTCAAATGTTTCCCTCCCTCACCAATCACTGTTTCATTTAGACATTTCAGGAAATAATGGTATGTTTTCATTTCGGGGTTGTGTTGAAGAGAATTTGTGTCATTATGTTTGTAATTCACAGTACTGTTTGCTCTTTACACGGGATATGTACTTGTCATTTACTGATGACTAAAAAGGGTTGGATTTTTACTTGAGTTGGCTTTTATTCTGTAACTAAATCTCAGGTTACAGTTTGTGATGCACCTTTTTATTCATTTTTATGTTCAAACAGCAAATATGTGCCTCTGTCTGATCACGTTTTAAAATTCAGTTGACTTGAGGTGTAAATTTATTTCTTTTTGTGTTGCATGAGCACCATGTTTATACTTGTAATATTCCTCAGGTAGTCAGTAGATGTATCTTAATATGTACTAAATTTTATCTTTTGAATCGATATTATATGAAGAAAAGTAGTCCCCTCCTCCCCGAGTGTTTATTTGATGTTTGCTTTTTTGTGGTTCCACGCAGATAATGCAGCGCGTGTTGCGCCAGCTGGTAAGCAATCCAGATCGTTGCGGGCGCACTTTATCAATAACAAACTGCATTGAAGTTATGAGATAGTGCCTATGTATGTGCCTGCATGGCATGACGTGACTTCCGGATATTAACACTTGGGGAAAAGTGCGGCGGTGTTGAGTCCTTGAATTTGTGCGTTAACGATGCAACAGAAAGGCTGTCTTTACTGTGATGGGAAAGGACACACTGTAGCTCTTTACCTTCAGACCACATGTACCGACGGAACTTGAGACAAGACAGGTTGGTTGTGCTGCGAATGTGGTCGACCACAGACGGAGTACGTTGTTTACAATAATGTAAGCTCGTAATGCTCTTTCATGTCAAGATCCTATGCTGCGATCATTTTCTTAGTTCTGAATTTGTTTATAGTTTCACATCAAAATAACTTTACTTAAAGCCCCCATTTTTTGAAAATCTGCCAAAGGCTGAAAATTTGTCCTAGTTGTGGATGACACATTTACATGTAAGTACGTACATGTACATGCACACATGTCATGTGGTGAACTTAACTGACATCTGTGAGACTGTGACCATTTAGTCGCCAGGCCCCTGATTTTGCCACCTTATGTCAAGTCTGATTGGTTTTTCATGGTAAGTGGCAAAATAAGGAAGCTGGTGACTAGATACTCATAGACATTATATGTACAGTACATGTACATTATAGATTTGTATGTGATATACATGTTCATAATAATGCTGGGTTTGTCAATTGCTTAGTGTGGTTGACATGGTGGGAATTGTTCATTTCGGTACCATTTTTTTTGTCATTTTAATCCTGCAAAACTGGTCAGACCCCACACAAAAAAACTCCAGTAACACTGTCTTTACATAGACGAAGGATGCGGACCCGGGCTGTAACATCTGGCCAATTACCGCTTTCTGGCATGCCTGTGGTGGTAGGTCCATAGCTAGATCGCAGCAAACGCTTGCTACGCACCACCTGTTTCACAACCACAAAACCCCTTTGTACCCTATGATCGCCGCCGCAATTTGTTGATGGTAATCCGCATCCTTAAAACTTTGTGTACTGAGGTATAGGAAATTGAATATTCATGCCTTTGCATGCCTTTGTTGGTGCTTGGTACATGTATGATCTCATGACAACTTCATTGCCCGTAAGGAACTCTTTCTTCTGGGAATAAATAGCGTGGTTGTTTACCAAATTTTGTGTTTTGTTGGAATCATTTTTTATTATTACATTTGTACAAAAGCGTATTTTATGAGATTTCACAATCTTTCCCTGTGATGAAATAGTGCATTTTGTTCCTGATGAACTAATCTTTCCAGTAGTAGTGAACATTTTGTTGGCTAGTCTTGGCCAAATTCGTACATGTACCAAGTCTTTGAACACTGATGTATTGGACGGAGGAGAATAAAATTACAAACTTTGCATGGATAATGGAACAGTGTATCAAAATTTTTAAAAAGCTTATTTACGATGGCAAAAGTAGGTCTAATATCAGGAATTTTTCTCTATTTCCTGGTCACATTGATAATTTGTATTTAATTGCAAGCAAAATACTACAAGTATTGCTAGGATATTACTGGCCCCGCTTGTCCAGCAATGATGCAGGCAGCAAGTAATCAGGCATTTTGGGAATGTTCTCTATTATTCGTCTGACTTGGCGGAGACCATCATTGAACACTTTGAAGTGCCTGAGTTGCAACTCCTTCTGTGTCCTTCCTCTGTGGTCTTTAGTGTGCTTCACTGGCCCTATATTTTGGAAATTTTAAACTTTAGATTGTTAGAAAATGAGACTTTCTTTCTAATAAATCAGCCATGCAAATTTGACTCCACCATGTGTCATGTGTTAAAAACACAGTTTCTCCTCATAATTTCTCTCAAAACTCAGAACCCATACTCTTCTCACATCAACCCTACAGTTATTGAGCATGATGTTGTAGTCATCTGCCTAGCTAAATCCAAAAGTTGAAATGTACAATGTATGTACATGTAGGTCTTCTTTCTATTACAGAAACTAGATCCCCAAATGCCCAGTCCCTGACATGGTTGGGAACTTGCCTGCGCTATTGAAAAAACAAGTCAAACTTTACACAAGGTCTTTCTTTTATTTGCTAGAATTCTGATCAACTAATTTTCATGGAATTCAGAACAGAAATTCGTCATTAAAGAATCAGCTCGTTATAGTGGTCAACTTCTGGCTGAAAATGGATTTCTTGATTACACTACGTGAAGAAGTTGTTAAATTTATCTGGAACTGGTTAAATCAATCCAGAACTAGGAAAAGTGTCATCATCACATTTGTCAATCTGTACACGAGATGGACTACTGAGGTCCACATTCCACTTGAATTTGAGGATTCTTTGAGCTGCAATTTGACTGAATGCGGAAATGACTTATGTATTGTACCAGTGATGTTTATGGAACTTTTCCTGAGAACTCGCCCACCCCTCTTTAACGCCAAAAGTGGTACAGTATTTGGTATGTATTTTCTCTCTATGGTCAAACTGTGTCAATGTATTTGTACATGTAGGGAACAAAGACTGTCTAGGCTGCAAAGGTAAACTTTGAATGATAAACAAGTTGTAAGAAGTATAAAATCTAAGTAAAAAGAAGGAGTAGAGACATTAACGATGTCCTTGAGTTCAAGTAAAGATTGTTGATGGTGACGTGTACATACATGTATACATACATGTACAATTACAAATCAAAACATATCCTTGAAACAAATTGTAATTTTTTTAAACAAGTACTTTTATTGTGATGTACATGTACATCTGCTTCACCCCTCCAACAAATACACGTACATGCATGTACATGTACATCTGGGCAGGGTTGGCTGATTGAAAGCACCTTGATTAAAATCACAAATTCAAATCAAATGATTTGTTTTAATCAAATAAGAAAAAATGAAAAAGGCCAAATGTTACATTTTTTTTCCATTTTTTTCCATAACTTATAATTTTCCAGGTTTTGCACATTTTAAATGGGAAATCCCCATCTACATTTATGAGCCTTCAGTACCTGTAATTAATAAGAAGTACACGTATGGATGCACATGTGTTACACACAATCTGGGCTGACAGGATGTTGTTCAAGCCACTCAAATCAGATGTACATGTAAATTGGCTTTTTGGATTCTGTGTTGCTCTGTCCTATGGAAGTTCCTAGTCACAGCAGTCACAGAATTCAGTTCCTGGTCACACAACTGTTGGGGTGTCTTACTCATACTTCTTCCAATTTCTTTCTACAGTGTACATGTACAGTATGTAGGTTTAAAATTGATGAAACTGTTGCTTATTTCAGAAGGCAAGTTACAGTTGTTAATTTATTGTGCTGTTCCAGAGTTTAATGAGTTTGTGCACTTGTGCAATTTGGCTCAGTTAGTTTGTAACAAGATGCTGATCTTATTTATTTGAGTAACATTAACCGCTTTGAACCAATTCAGAAACCTGTTAATTGGTGGAAAATAACATCTGGAGTTTTTGTATCCTGTTCAGTTCAGTATCCCCATTTTATCAAATCTTTTCAATGATCCTGTGTGTTAAAGGGCTTAAAAAGAGCTTCAACCATAGGGCTACGTGTACGTGTAACAACTACAGCGATGACTCATGTACATGTACAAAGTGATGCCTGCTGGGCGCATCCATGTTTGTGCGCAAATCTATGGAAAACTCAAAATTTTGTATGGCTTTTGTAATATCAAATAGCCTAACCTGAATGCACAATCAGTCAGTGAACATTTCTTTTTGCTCTGTGCCAAAAAACACAAACACATGGGCTTATGCGCTGTACATGAATTTTGCCGTGACGTTTTTAATCAGATTTTATCAGTACCCTATGTGCATGACAGCTGCTGCTCCAGAGCCGTCAACTCACTTAACACTGACTGAATTAAGGGGACAACTTTTAATTTAACTGAACTTATTCATCGAAAGACATGCATATGAAATCGGATAGCCTTGCTCGAATGTTAGGGAAACATTTGTTTTAAACTATTCAGCTATGGATGTAAATAAACATGTGCCGTTGCTCTGTACATGTGCGCCTTATTCAAAAGACACATTGACATTTGCATATGTTGTACTTGAGCATTGCATTTAGAATACATATAATTCAATATCCATTCTATCTGATTTTAAATGTTCTACAAGCATGCACATGCAGTCAAAATGTCTGCGCCCAGGACAGCTTCAAATTTTCTCTGCACAGAGAATGAGAAGTTAGCGCTGTATGGCTTCAACATACATGTATCATTCTGATTGCTGTGGTAAATCCCATTGGACAGGACAAAAACACCCTCGTCTATGTAATTGAGATTATTTTTGCAACTATCATCAAATACAAACATGATAAATGAAACCTTCAGTTTTGAAAAGATAACATCCCAAGCTTCAATTTGACATAAAAAAACAAATGATTTCTGACATTTACATGTATTTTGGGAGAAAATAGTTAGTTTTTGGTTGTACAAGTTTGGTTACCCTGTATCTCGCAGAAGAACTAAATGTAGGTTGACTTGCCAACCTGGTTTTTGATAAAGGTCTTGCACGCAAGTTATCAGGCATATAATATATTTTTCAATTGAAAAATGCTACTGGTAAAAAGTGTAACAGTGTCTTCAGCTCTCAAAACTTGCTTTCAGTGTGTCGGTGGTCATGTTTGGTATTCTTGTTGGAAAGCTGTCTCTTGGGCATGCTCAGGCCTAATTTAAAAAGTGCCCTTTTTGTGTCAATTTTCTATACGCTTGAATGAATTTGAAACATGTAAAAGGAAAAATCTGGTTCTGTGCATGTTTATAAAGTGTAATACTAGGCAATTACTAACCAGCAGGGAAAAATCATGATGATCATGTACATGTATGTATGTACATGTAATCGTGAGTCCGGTGTAAAATGCCCCAGATTGTTAGGAAATTGAGATACAAAATCTAGAAGACAGACAGGTGCATAATTAAAGCATCCTCCAACAGGCAGATAAGGAATTTGTAGGCAGATGTTTGTGGAAACTCGCAAAGAAGCAGCATGTGCATATAAAAATGATAGGAAAATTGCTGGTATCCTATAATTCCATCGCTCAAAGAATATTGCAGTACCAGCAATACAAATGTATAAGTACTTGTAGATACTGCAAAATGAGGGACGTCTGCTAACATGCGTGCTGCTTGTACTGTGTGGACGCTTGCAATGAAATCGCAGGTGACCCTTTGCTTCCAATTGACACTTGGCACCAACCATCGCAGATGGTTGTTTCCAGAATTTGTGTGAAAGGGCCTTAATATATACATGTACATGACACGCAGATACATGTGTAAATAGAATCAGCCAGAAAAGTGGGTATTAGATGTTGTCTTCACTGCACATTTTCTGATTAATTGCCCCCAACTTCACTCACATATTGGTACAAACATAATTCTTGAACAAAAATGTGCTATTGGTTCAGATGGTTGTGAACGATGGAAATTGGTTACCTTTCAGGTTTTTCTCCAATTTCTAACCATTCAGGAGTACATTGTAAAGTCTTTCCTTCCTCTGAACTAAACTTGTCTGGCTAAATATTCCAAAATGCTGTGCCAGCAGTTGTCTCTGTTTGTATACCACATGGTATCATTTTGCAGACATTGAAAAAAAAATGGACGGAGGCTGAATATACGTACATGTATATGGGTCATGCTATAAATCAGGGGTCCATTTTTTTTGTGTCCCTGTCAGATATGACTTTTAAACTTGTAAGTTCAGAACACATTTTCTAATTTCCAAGTGTGATGAATTAATGCAAATTACATGTACATGTACCTGCCAAAAAGATAGTAGTTTGAAATCAATTCTGGTGATATTTCAATGTCAAATAACAAAGTTAATATGTAACAGGGACACAAAAATGTCACACTTTTGGACCCCTGATTTCTGGAATTACATTGCACCCATATGTGAATTATTAATCAGGTTTGCTGAAACTTTTCATGAGTAAAACTGGTGAGTTTGTAATACCAAACAATTGGCAATAACAAGTGTATCTACCTGTAGCATTGCATAAAAAGTAAAAATTAGCATTATACATGCACATGTAAAGCACGCAGATCCATCGAATAATAGGCACTCATGGTACTAAGAAAAGTAAACAGACAAAAAGGGATACCAAAGAACCCATACAACTTACAAGCGCTGATTACAACTTGGTGTGGTGAGCACCATTTTGAATGAAATGAGTTATGCGCTTGGTCAGGTGTAGATGTACACATGTTATATACCGGTACATGTTACTCGTATAATGTGGCTTATGGTATTCATACAGTGTATTAGTCTTGAAGGAGATCTAGGAGGATTTTGCAGGATTTGGTAAGAGACAGCCACTGGATTGTTGTGTGTATGTGTACCATGATGATACTTGGTACCTCTTGTGGGGATAAAAAATGTTCCATTGAGTTAATGCTCAGTGGAGGATTTTGAAGGATTCAGGAGGATTCCTTGCACAAATGCCTAGCGGGAAGGATCACGTACATTAAAAGTAGTAGGCCTATGATTCTTTGTACCTGTACATGTATGTAGTTGGGCACAGTTTACATGTACATGTTTTTACCGTAGCAACTAGCAACGTGTTAAAATCTTTCATTGCTTCATACTCTTCTGGTACAGTGCGCATGTACTCTGACAGTCAGTGAAATGCACCAATATACCGGTACATACATGTATTATTCTGAAACTTGGTATTTAAGAGTGTTGATCAACTCGCCTGTTTCATGTGTGAGGAAAGGACTGACTTTACTTTAGCTGTACATTGTACATGTAGGTGTTTTCTGCACTTCATGCATGTACGTGTAAATGATCACATACATACATGTACTGGTACGTGTACATGTATGGCATTGGTCTCTAGTATTGCTGCAGTTCTGTTAGGTTTTCATTGGCTGTACATGTACATGACAGTGCATGAGTATGAGTATGAATAAACATGGTAAAGTGAAATCATTACAATCGTGTCACGAATATTTCATATAAATTTAATAAATTATTTTAAAACAAATTGGGATGGATGTATTTACCCCATCCAGCTGTTTTGCCGGATTTGTTCTTGTACCCTCTATCTGTGTACTTTTCCAAATGCACTGTAGATTACTGTACATGTATGTACATGTACATGTACATCGTGATGTACATGTGTAAGCATTTGTGCATATATTTCAGCAGTAGTAAATCAACACAAAGAATGGTTAAAAATTAAATGAAATACTAATTTCACTTCGACAAACGTGATGAATATTACTTTACAGGCAATTTAGACCAACTCAAAATATCCCACAAGGAAGACAATATTAATTTTAAGCACATCCCTTGTATACGTAGGCCAATGCTTACCAGAGTTGTGTGGGTAAAAGCCTTTTATTTTGTAGCGCACTAGCCTTTTGCTTGACCTACATGCTTGCCTTGGTACAAGACATTTCTGCACCAATGAATATTGCCTCTGCATCGGCCGTGCCAATTGCTAAGTCTGCCTGGCTCAGAAACCATACCACTGATGGCAGTGATAAACCCAATTTTCCTTAAGACGGGATTTGTTTTGATTGCATATCAAATACCTGCCACTGGACATTCGAGGGCGGTGTAGGACTACTGACATTTCAAATGTGAGACAGATATTCACCTACATAAACGGAACCGTACATGTTCACGTAGGCTGGAAAAACTCGGCTAATATTGAAAATACACACATACATGTGCTACAGCTGAGTCAATTCAGATAATTCACCAATCAAATATTTGATCTTCAATTCAATTGAATATCTGACTATAGACCTTTTCACTAATAAATTCATAATTATGCACGCATGTGCACAAATGGCCTTGGCAGCAAGAAGCGTGAGCGGGCCATTGAAAATGTACGGGAGTGTGACTGGTTTTCTGGCTTTGGTAATTTTTTTCTTTAAAAAAATCCCATTAAATCATTTTTGCTGTTAGTACTAGTTTCTGATCTAAGTCGGATTTTAAGTGCTCTGTAAAAAGACTTAATTGTGACTTTTCCTGTGTGCACGAGATCGCCATTTCTTGGTACGGCCCTTTTCCATCATAAATATTATAAATTACATCGTTAGTGTTCTTGGAGCCAACCTATGCATTTTTTAATTCGAATCCAGCTTAGTTTAGAAACTAATGTCAAAGACGATTTAATGGGATTTTCTGAAGAAAAAATGAACAAAGCCAGAAAACCTGAGAGAAAATTATCATGATCAAAGTTGCATCCCCGTACATTTTCAATAGCCCGCTCATGCTTCTTGCTGCCAAGGCCATTTGTGTGCATGCGTTCATAATTATGAATTTATTAGTGAAAAGGTCTATTCAGTCTTACCAACCGGCAGATTGTTGATGATCAAACCATAATACAAAATCAGTTGCAATAACGCACACAATTGTATATTATAATCACTATGTAACAGCTTCTCTTGTCTAGGAGTATCTCTAGCCATGATTTAGTAAGATTTAAGAGATGAACACTACTTCTTTTAAATTTTTAATGAATAATTTACTTTTTGAATCATTGTAAGATTTCTGTGGCTTTTCATTTGAATTTGCTTAAAACAAGCCTCCACAGTGCAATTTTTCTCATTTAAAACAAAAGAAAATTCTCCCCTCCAGTTCATGAATTTTGAAATCAAATATTCAAATTTGGAAAATAATATTTGAATATTTGATTATCAATTGAATATTTGGATATTTGGCACTGCCCTAATATATGCTGCTGCATCATTCAAGATTCTGGGGTTTTCTTTGAAAATAAAAGCATGATGATTTGGTTATAAAAAGTCTTATACATGTACAAGCACTTTTTACAGGATGTAAAATTCTTTCCAGCACATTACTATTATCTGAAAGTGAAACCTTCAGTGACAAGCAGACCTGTTACATGTACCTCTACAGGATGTATCTACATGTAGACCTACCGGTATATGGCATACATGTATATGTAGACCTACCGGTATATGCCATACATGTATATGTAGACCTACCGGTATATGGCATACATGTACATGTAGCCCTACCGGTATATGGCATACATGTACATGTACTATGCATTTTAAAATACAATGTACATGTACATTTGTCTTTAGTTCCTACCGGTGCTTTAATGTGAATTTTTGTTTTAGCTACACATTAGTCAAGGATACATGATTGTGCTCACCATTACATGTACTTCATAAATGATCTCCCTTGAACATGTTAAAAGATCAGTGTCACACATTTTCTATAGGATACTCTAGGGAGGATGGCTAGATCATGGTCGAAATATCGGTACATACATGCACAGTAGAAATGGA
>NW_019091472.1:458482-485211 GCF_001949145.1 Acanthaster planci | reverse complement strand
ATTCAAGGTACTTTATTGAAGTGTTCAAGGTACGTTACTGAAGTAGCTTCAAGGTACATGTACATGTACCTTACTGAAGTAGCATTCAAGGTATCTTACTGAAGTAGAATTCAAGGTGTCTTACTGAAGTAGCATTCAAGGTCTCGTGTGACTGGTGTCCTATTCAATTTAGACTCATAGGAAATGTTGTCTCTTTTTACTCTCAACTTCTACTATCCCTGGTACGTACAATGTAGTTATCATTGCTCTGTGTATACTGCTTGTGAGTCATGTGCTCATGAGTTGGTGAAGGCTCTAATTTTGTACTACACTGGCTTTGCCAAAGGGTTCCAGTGCCCAAAATTTCTACGTTGAGTTAGTGTTTTGCATATTCATATTCACTGGCAAAGAGCACCTTGATGGATATACATGTAGCACTCATACGGTAGCACTGATCCAATACTGATAAAACTGTAAGTACATGCATAAAGACCAGTTCTTGAAAGAAGTGCTAGCATACTGTCCTTAACCTCTTACATACGGTCCCGATTCATGTACATGTAGAGTTGTGCATGAACCAACACGACCACATTGGCATTGATTAGTGAATATTGATCTATACATCACATTATGTTATCACTCTTACATGTACTGGCACTGTACATGTACATGTACCTTTTGCCAAACAGCTAAGCGTGTGTGAAAAAATATCATGTCTTGAGTAGAGTGATGTTGACTCAATTGATTATCATGTCTAATACTGGGAGGAGAAGTGTCCTTTGTGAAATGCTGTCACATCTGATTGTTTCAACCTTGAAATGGTACATGTTCACACATTTATTGCTCTTAAATACCTCAGACAGTTTCCCTATTCAACAACGTGCAACTTGACCGTGCATTAACATTTGTTAATGCCCGCTAAGATGTGATAATGCCCGCTGTGTAAATCACGCGCTGGCACCTGGATACAACACTGCTTACTGCATCCCTTTTGGTCATGAGTCAGTATGCGACGCAAAACGCAGAACATGCCATGCACGTGCCAAGTCCATATACATTGTACATGTACATTGTGCAAGGAGATTCTATTGGACAACTCGAAAAAGGAATACACCATAAGATGGACAGGTGTGTTTGGGAGATGAAAGTAAACTTCTAGAATAAAATTGTTGGAAATCCATCATACATTGACTTCTTTTGACTCTCTGATTAAAGAGGTTATTTGTGAATGGGACTGAATACAAGTACATGTATGTGCTTGATATATCACCTTTTATTAAATCGTAGATAAAAGGCATTATACTCTGCAAGCTATTATCGGTTATGCTATGCGCACATTGTGTTTAGCAATGGGTTTTACATGTACAGGTACGTGTGGTAAACAAGCAGCGCGACCTTTGACCCTGAGCTTGCAACAGCCTGTCATGTCACAAATTTAGTTGTGCGCGCAGGATGGGTGAAAGAGCGCACTCATTATGCAAAGAAAAGAATTCGAGGATCCATTGAAAAACATGCGATGACATATCGGAGCGCACAGTGAGATGCAAATTGAGCTAGCGTAAAAGAGAGGAGCCAATCAAAAGTTGTTACGTGTAATCAACGCCTTTCTTCTGGAGGGAAAAACTTGGACTTAAGCCATTCTGCCACAGTTATCCTTAGGAGGTGGTGGGTTTCATTCTCCACCTGAATTGATTTATGTTCAGGTACATGTATTACGTTTGGCATTTTCAGGCAGACAACCAGTAAAGCCCACATTTTTGCTTATTAAACATTGTGAAAGTACAGTAACCATAGCGCTTGCTTGTTTCAAAAGGCTATGTTTCCGACCAAATGTTCAACATTGGTGGGAACACACCTGCACTCCGACTTGTAAACTTTGTATACATATACTTCCTCCCCCTTTTTGCATTTAATGTAATGTGGTTTTTCTTATAGCTCGGGTCCGGGTCTCGTGCACCCACTGACTGACTTAGTTTAGCTGGTTGTGGACATTTGCTCTAGGGGGTACCCCACTTCAATTATTGGTTATAACTTGGGTCTGGGTCTGGTACACCCGCTAAGTTGGGTCTGGTGCACCCACAAAAATTTGATTCCGTGTCCGGCTTTGCCAAATTTCGGTAACCGGCACATTTGGTTGAATAAAGAAGAACACGACTGTGGAACATTCACATGAATCAGTTGTCAGTTTCAAGTCATTATTGAGTCTGAGTATAAACACTGATTATGCCCTCTCCTGCGGCTTGGGCATTAGTCACGTCCATTCTCCTGAGCCGGTCTGAAACGCACATTGAAGACCGGCCAAGCACATTTTATTCCTATGTGTTAGTTGCAAGTACAGTAGTATGGGTAATACTTGCAATTTGAACATTCATGTACAATGTACACATGTACAGATCGATAGTCTCTTCTCTAATGTGGTTTAACAGATGGACGATTATTTTTGAAAAGAATATTCTGGATGCATGTTATTAGTGCCCCAGTGGTATAAACATGCTAGCAGTGGATCTACATGTACGTGTAGATCTATAAGCTATCATACATGTACGTTTTTTGTGATGTACATGTATATTTAAGAGCACCAAAGAACAAGTACATTATATGTTTTACTTGTGTATCTTGAAGTATCATCTTAGCAGAGTGCACATTTCAGTATTAACCTTGACAGTCCTAAATTCTCCAAAAGGCAGGTGTAACATTTTCTTATTATTCCCGCTCTTTGGACCTTTGGGTTATAGCATGGACAGTCTTCCTGATACAATAATCTCAGAATGAGATTAACTTTTTAGAAAATGTCTCCCAGATTTGAGGTACCTGTACGTGTGTGAGCTGTTGTATTCATTACTTCTATCAAATGCTGGTTGTGACCAGGGAACTCTGCATTTTTGTTTTAACATTTGTGAGTCATACATGTACATGTACAAATGTCATTAATGCAAAGATATCGTTAGATTTGAGATACCTTTATTTTTTTGAATTAAAAAGGGAAAAAGCTATGAGTCTTTTTAAAGTAAAACACAGGTACATTACAGGTATTCCTGTAAGCAAGACATTCCTTTCAAGGTGATGCATATGTAATTGCTTCCTATCATGAGATTCTCTGAAAAATATGCTTTTTGTTTATATTACACAGCAACAACTGTTAAAGAAGTTGGAGAAGTATGAAGTGGCTGAACCAATATCTTCCAAGGATGAAGAGGTACTTTAATATAAAATGAAGACGGAAAGCAGTGAGAGGCATTGATACCTGGTACCTCAAGAATTACTTGTGCAGTTTATTAGCAGACATGTATATCTGTATACTACAGGCCTCTGAATGAATTCTCATGAATGTACATGGTACCGCTACATGTATCTAAGGCACATTAGAAAGGACATTAGATACACATACCTTCTCTCGTCCACAGCTGGAAGATTTTGAATCTTCCAGTTGTGGACTAGAGAAGGGTTGTTTGCACAACAGTTGTCGTATTGGAGCAAATTAATCACCTCCTAGCATAAATGTACACAGTACATGTCCCTCAGCATTTGTGTCTTTATTTGTATTGTAGTTGAAAAAATCTCACTATGTACATGAACATACATGTAGGTTAATCATGGGGTAAATTTGATGAAAATTTTTACACGTACACACGTATTATTGTACACTACATGTACACATGTATGTACTTAGTAATATTTTCTGCCAGTTGCATGTTCATGTAGATGATAAAGTCAACTTAAGTGTTACATTTTGGTAGTGTACTGGCCCAGCATGGAATCTTGTGTCTGTCATAAACCTGTAGTCACTTGGTAGGGTGTGTTGGTCTGTTTTCCTGGCAATCACAGCTGATCCTGAAGACCTACTGACACACTGATTGATCGGTAGACATTTATGGCAGGACATAAGGCAGCTGGGGGCTATTGATAATGTAGAGTTGACATTGACCTTCAAGGCACACCTGGTATTTTCACAGGATTTTCCAATAAAAGCACTCATATACCCTAGTGCTCATACTGTACGTGTAGGGAGAGTATGTACATGTACATGTGCATGTACATCAACAGGCTGTGCCAATGAGATTAGCCAAGCTAATGTCATTACATGCAGGTCTGAGTCACTCACTGGGCAAGGATGAACCAACCTGAGTTAGACACATCTCATAATTTGATTCTGTGTGTTGATATTGACGCTTTTCAAAGTTTGAAAGGTTTTCAGGGTTATAAACTTACATGTACATGTATGTAAAATACATACATTACATACATGTACATGTAACTGATGATAAGTTACATGTATCTTATTATCATGCATGTGATTCCCCAGGCATGCCTGTGCTCAAAGCATACATGTACATGTACATGTACATCAGGTATGCAACTTTTCCATGGATCAGCTGATTTCCTTGTTTTTCACTTCACACTCACATGCCATTGAAAATTGAAAAACACTGTTGATAAGTTTTGTAAAGATTGGAATTTCCTCATGTTTTGGTAAAAGTCCAAGTTGCATGGACTTTGACATGCAAAGCTTTACTTCCACAACTCATGTTCCAAATTTCTAACATTCCTGTGCATACATACCCTACATGTACATGTGCATTTACGTCCATAATGTTAACTTTCAAACCAGGTGTCTTTTTTATTCAGTTGATTAAGTTATCAATTTTTGACACGAAAGAAGCGATGAAGTCAATCTTTGCATTAACGTTGCATTCAATATGGTGGAAACGCCAAATGAGTCTCAAGGTAATACAGTACCAGCATGCATGTTACCTTGGCAAGATGTAACATGAACATGTACATAATCAGATTTATGGTAAAAAAGTACATGCTGTCTGTAAAGATTGATTGTAAGCTTGTCTTTGTTTGCAGTGTGTGGTATGTATGAGCAGCAAAGCATCCATCTGCACTGAGCCATGCAGCCATCAAGTCATTTGTCGACGTTGTTTTGTCAAGACAATTCAGATGGCTGTGTCACAGAGGTTACTGCCACTGCGATGTGTCGTGTGCCGGGCCAAGATCACCCAGCTACAGCAAACAACACACACATCTGCTTCATAGAGTGGCAATGGGCTTCCTCTTTACATCAGCATATAGCCATGCACTTTGTACAGAAAAAAATATGGCTATTTTTCCCCCATTAATTTATTCTGTCGTGGTCACAAAGAAGAAGTCTTTCATAAATTTTTTGCATAGTTTTATGAACTTTTGAAATGTTTTTAGAACTTAGCATCTTTTTGGTAGAAATTGAAAAACTTTGGAAATGAAGTACTAGGCTTTCCCTAATCATTGTAACTATTGGAATGTAATATTCTCAGAAAAATTTGAAAGCAAAAATACATTTATCTTTCTTATCATGCTACTAAACATGCTTGCTACATATAAAAGGGCATATAACCACTGTATAAGATTTAAATGTGCATTTGTTCAAATTGGTTACAGTGTATAGGAAGCTATGTGTTATGATTGGGTAGATATCATTCATGTATTTGATAAGTCACATAACTTTTTCCCTTAAAAATGGCATTTTCACCAAAAACAGTGTTGCATCTTTGAACTTCAAACAATTACTAAAAGGAGTTAAGTTGATTCCTTTCTACATGAACATGTTCTATGCTTGAATGTCTACATGTAAATTGACTATGCCAACCAAGTTTCCTGCGTGCTTATTCCGGGGACAGTTTCAGGACAGGGCTTCTTAAATAATGCAAGATACTTTTATTTTAAACCTTTTTTACTTTAAGAAAGTTTTCACAGTTTATGAAAGTTGAAGGTGATATTGAAATGAGTCATTTGTGCTTATACACATTCCTGCATAGTAAATGGGTGTGAGTTGAAGTAGTAATTTCTTCCTACCATATTTGCTGCCTCAATTTTAAGCAGAGCAAGATAGACCCAACAATGAAACTTTAACTTGGAAAGATAAAGAAGGTTTCTTTCTGTTCTTGTTTATTTTTGGGAGTGGGATTGGAGTTGAACTGGAGGCAGTGCATAGCGCAGTGCATAGCACAGTGCACAGCGCAGTGCACAGCGCAGTGCATAGCGCAGTGCATAGCGCAGTGCATGGCACAGAGCAAGGCTATCAGTGATAAAGACCAGTGGTTTGTGGGTACCAGGGTCTGATGCATTATGGGATATACTTCTCTGACCAACACATTGACACTAATTACTGCCTACATGTACTTGTGCTAGGTACATCATGTATGCATCATCAGTGACGTGTATATGTGGAAGTCTTCAGCATGTTGATTAATTGAAAACTCAGGAAAACCAAACATACTGTACACGCACATGCATATGAATGTATACCGCTAGAGTAACAGTGTAAAGACAAGCACAGTTGTACATGCGCATGTAGTTGTACTATTCGGTTTGCTGCCCCCATGTGGAGTTGTGTGGGCTAGTTCACTCAAACATGAATGCACTAATTGGACAATATGGTCATGAAAGGTTTGTAATGAAATTCCCCAAAGTTGAAATGTGCAGATTTGCATTATGAATACTTTGCCTGACATGGCAAAATTGCATTTGAGTGAGCTTCCGTGTAGAGTACTGTCAGACTGTAAGAATCAGCAGCCCATGTAACAACTTGTGAATGAAAAGTCTTTGGTAAGTTAATACACACTGAAGGCCAGTTCTTAATGTACAAACCTAAACATGTACAGTATGTATGTATATCTGTTACCCAGTAGTTTGTCATGCCATAAGCCACTGAACAATCCAGGTTCCCTGGTTTTTATCTTTATATAAGGCTTGTGGAGTATTCTTTTTTCATTTTCTTTGTTGAAAGAACTGATATTAATATTCCATATAATTCCTGGGGCCATCTTGTATTAATGTTCATATACAATGTACCTCATAAAGATATCCACGCCATACACGTATACAGCTCTTCCTATGGTAATTCACCAGATTTACATAATCTTGGGTACAGTGTTAGTAAAGATAGTTTGAACAAGATGACTTTCTACACTAAGAAAGCAATGCCTGTTCGGTTCTTTCCTATAAAAGACATAGCTACATGTACATGTCACTGTGAAAAATACACGCATCATGCTTGGTTTGTCTTGAATAACATGTAATTTCACATGTTGGTGCTGTCAATTTGATTATGTGAATATTCAAATGCATCAGCAGTGGTACTTAGCTACATGTACCTGCTACTCATGGTTGGATAACCCTTAAAACTTCCTCGCAAAATGATATCAGTTGAATTTGATGGACCCCTATTAGTTAGAAACTAAGTAATTGAAAACTACTTCAGCACAATTGTGAAAGATGCTCAATGATCCTTAAAAATGACTCCAAACCATCTCCCCTAGTACATGTGCATAGCATGACTGAGGTATTTCTTAATTGATCAACAGGTTTCTCACAGATGTCTAAATTACGGAAGAGCTAGAATGTTATTAACATGTTGATGTAGCATAGGGATAGCGTGCAGAGGTTGATAATATTGTTTGTCTGTTCAGTACAGTATTGTTGGTAAATGTATACAATGCATCAATGTAGTAGTCATATAAAATAAAACAAAAGCAAAGAACTTGTACATATTTTAGATGACCTTTATGAGAAATTTTAATGGAAAGCAATAAATTTGTTAAATCAAAAATTTTACAGACTACAATCAATGTATAAACATGCTTAAATACTAATTTAAATGAAATGACTGGATAATGAAAATAGGAAATAGATTAGTTTATTGACAGTGGTACATGGATAGTGTGAAATGTTGCATGACTTAAGTCAGGGGAAACAAGGCTATTTGTTGGGCTTGATTGTGTTCATAACATGCTTCCATTTATCTGACACAGTGTTAATCAACTATGCATGTATATAATATCACAAAGACCAAATGCTGTCCTCTCCATAGTCCAAAGGGGTTAAGGCAACACTATCTTATCTGTCAATGTAACTTGCTCAATTGAGATAACACATGTAGGTAAAGGTGTCTATAAATCTGACTTGATAATGCTTGGCTAAACTAGTGAATGAATTTTTTGACAGTTTTGGGATTGTGATATTTTTGTCTCGGACTGCCATTGTACATTTAATTCTGAAGACATTTAAAAGTTTAGGTGTTCCATGAGATGTGACAATGATTTCTTAATTTTGTTTTGAATACCTCTTTAAAGGTATTCTTAACCTCTGTCCAACTTAAAATGCCAAAGAGAAAGAAACTCATTATCTTTTTGGAAAAGGTACATATGGCAAAGTTTATCAGCTGTTATCATTTAGGCAAGCTGTCATGTTAGCGTTAAACAGTGACAGAAAAGTTCAATACAGTATGCTTATACTGGTAAAAATTGTATCAAAATTAAGTGATATGCTTGTACATGTGAAGTGCTATTCCATAGCACTGTACATTGAGCCCTTGCTACTGGCATTTTTTTTAGGTGTGTGCCTTTATCCTGTGATCTGTAGATATCGTTTGATGATCAAGCTAAGAAATACATGTTGTTTTCTCTACAAAATGTACTTGATATGGCGTTTTTATCTAGATTATGGCCCTACCATCTCTCTGTTATCTTGTCATTAACATAGTTAAGAAAATAATAAGGCAGCCATTGTTACTTGTAAACAATTTCAATGTGCCTTTGGAATAACCGAAGTTGGAATCTTATTGGAGAGAAATTCTTCATAAAGCTGAGTCTGCACAATCCATTGTTTGCCCGTCAGTGCTTTTTGGGCGATACCCTTTTTGTTTTGGGAAGCGAATTGGTAATATTTGGGGCATAGCTTGAGTTACGAGCTTTCCGATGAAATGTCAAAAAAAGTAAGAAGTAATAGAATAAGTTCATATCATAAATTACAAGCATCCTGCTTCCATTTCTAAGAGTTTCATTAGGTAGGAACGTGTTTCTATTTGTGCACATACAGCACAATGACCGCTGGGTTCAGTTTGATCACTACAAAGCTCCATTATTTTTTTTATTTAGCTGTGTGAAGCCCTTGAATAACAACATACTTTGTTTATTACTAAAGGTGTATGAAGCCTGCCACAAGAAATTGAGGGTTCTTCGAGAATGCTTGTAACCAAGTAATTTTTCAGTAATCCGCTATTGTGTCTCAAACCCTTGCATGTGTACACGTCAACACTTGAATGGCCTTCACAAATTCAAAAACCAACTACCGACAGTAATTTCCAAGAATGGGTCTTTGGATGCATGATTGGAATAGGCTTTCTATTATTTACTTCAAAATGACAGCTTGCCAGAAAGCATAATTTCACAGGGAGTTTGTCCAATAACTATCTTTAAACTGAGTATGCTTTTCAACCATAATTTTGTCAGTTACTTGAATGGATTGTACAACTCCCAGATCTTCTAACATTCACATGGAGGATACTTTGGTGGATTACATGTAGGTTACATAGGGTGTGATGCCCCTTGAAATTTAGATATAAGTATGTACCATTTATTTCCTGCTCAGTGGAAGGTTTCAGAGGATCCAGAGAAATTTCTTGAAAACAATCCCCTTGTGTTTAGGTTGCTCATTTGGCTGGTATGTTTATGATTAGTGATAAGTTAGATACTTCAAATGTGATTTGGTGGAAGACTTTTCTCCCTTGCATGTCCTGAGAATACTGTAACCATGGTGCATGTAACAGCAACTGTTATTGACAAAACTGTCGATTTGGAAGATGTATGCTGCTCCCTATGCATACCCGGCTGGAGCTTCAAGGCAACAGTTGGGAGGAAAACCTTCAGACTATTGACACACTATTGACACACAGCTAGACTTGAGTGGTTTAGTCAGGAATCAGGAAGTGTCAAGGTTACTCTTACATGTAATTGATTAACTTGAAACTGCAAAGAAAATTTGCCCAGGTAAAAAATGGAACCTGTATTGTATAACATGTTGGTATGAACTTGACCTGTACAGCGTCTTGTGATTATAAGTAGCCGGTGCCTCACCTGCTGTAACGTCATTTGTTAACGCCATTCGTTCTTTGTCCTTGGGTTTAAAATCAATATCCATTATTTTGTTTCATGGTCACTGTTTTCAGCTTTCAAGTAAGGTTATAGGTTTCATTTACTCTTGATCCTTTTTGTTGAGTGTGGTATTCAGAAGAACCAATGGCAGAATAAGTGGTTCTAATGCAAGACAACTGTATACATGTACTGTAATCATTGACCTAATGGGGAATCCGCTATGCTAACTTTCCCAACTAGAGACCTTGTGACTGGTTCATGTTTAAAGTGACTGGAAGACAGACATGTCATATGGTGAATTCATCAAATATTATTCAATGGTAACTTGCTCAAATGTTATGAAATCAGTACAATATTTGATATGTGAAGTGTGAACCAGATCTCATGGAATGGCTTGCTTTATGCATAACTTGTTTTAAAAATATAGTCAATCTGTAAGATGCACTGTTGGCATATAAACAGTGTACTTAGTGATTCTGGCGAAATGTACGTCAATTTTTCAGTTAATGTAGGCAGTTTAGAGTACTTATATGTATAGTATAATACAAATTAAAGTGTATGAGATCCAGTATGTATATAGTGCTGTAGGAACAAAATTAAGTGTTCACTTGAGATTGTATCTTTTATTCATTCAAAGGTGTAATAAAATTTTAGTCATGAACAGTAAACAGAAATTTAGTCACATATTGGGTCATGAGTGAATTTTGATGCTCATTCCCCTGTGCCCCCCCTCTTCATTATTCCCCCTTCATATTCCTGTGGAATACTTGATTAATTAGGTAGAACATAGACTGATCAATTTATCACCTGTAACTGCCCCACAAAGTGACAAGTTGCATGAAGGATAAATATCATGCAGCACCAGATGCGTCAGTCTATGGTGCAACCGAAACATTCTTGGACTAAATTACTCTCGGGGAATAGGGAGAGTGGTAGGCCAGGTGGGTGGGGTGGTAGGGTCTATTTATTGTGGTGTGGAATGGCCTGGTATGCAGCGAGTACGATTCCAAGAAAATGTAATGTGAAAGGATGGATTAGTATACCAATAATTAAAGTTATACAGTACCTCATATTCTGTTGAAGTGATTGTATCATGTTTGGGGTTCATACTAACATCCTTGCCATCCCCAATGACAGAGAATCCACCCCCTCCCCATTAGTGTGGGTCGGGTCTACTAGAGAATACCTACCCAAACAGTCACTACAGATGCAAATTTCCCATGCACCTATAGCTATTTGCTGAAAAGACTTGATCATCCATGGTGCCCCTTGACCTCCCACTATGCACTGCGGTCATGCTGCCATGTTCGTCCTTCTTTTCGAAAGTGACTGAGAATGTCCTCGCCAAGTGGGGAGGATGGGCAGAAGGGGATTGTTTGGGTAGGTATTCTGGAGTAGACCTGACCCACACTAATGTGGGGGAGTCTATGACGCTCTACCTATACCCAAACAGTCACTACATATGCTGAGTGGCACCGTTCTAGGTGGAGGGATGGCTACAGAATACACAACGATAAACAAGGGATAAATGCCTATCTATCAACAAGATAGGTACATGCACGTGACAATTAGGAATTAGGACAATTAGGAAGAAAACATTGAAAGGGAGCACATTAGGTAGCTGTGACAGCAGACAGCTAGTAGCTACATGTGATTTGAAACTGCAGTTCCAAGTCTCATAGAAGAAGAGTCGCTTACTGCATTTATCGGTGTTTGAATTGAACCACTACAATGTACACTGTTCATCATGCCTTGAATAGCAGAAAACTGTTTGTTTCTAGGCCAATTCAGACAAAATTGCCGGGAGTAAGGTTAACAGAGAGGGGCGTGTAGATAAACAACCCTACCCTGTTAAAGAACTTGTAAAGGGGTTGTCTGTGACTAAGACCTGTAGGGGAGGGAGTCTGGTGTAGGACAACAGCGGCTAAGATGTTCCATGTGAAGGTAGGGACGACAATGCACACAGAGTCGGCTATCGGGTACCTGAAGGACTGACTCAGTGTTGTGATGTAGTGTCAGTTCCACTACGTAACTCTTTCTCTGAGAGTAGACATCTGTAAAGGTGTTGTTGGCTTCGAGATGTGGATTGCCTTTGGGTTAGTCTCAAGGTCCGAGGCTCACAAGAATGACTGTTTTTTGAGGAGACCAAGGTCTAGGAAGAGCATACCTCCGTAGTGATTTATCTGGTGAAGTGACAATGTGATAACCAACGTACTCCTGTCCCTGGAATCTGAAAGTTCTGGAATAGGAGTAAACCATAGAATTCAGGAAGCACTGGTAGAAACAAGTAGTTGAGAGCCCATCGGTTTCACCTGCTAACACAGGTTTAACTCGAAGGCAAGAGGTATCATCAGGGTTTAACGGCCAAAGCTTAAGATTAAGGACGACAGCCGAGCTTAAATTGAAGAATGTACAAGGACAGAAACCTGAAGGTTAAGAAACCAGGGTGGTTGGTATGCTTCTAAGTGACGTTTAGGAAAGCTCCAGCCTCATCTACTATGAGAGCCAGTCAGAGTGACAGGGTCGAGACTCAAGAGTTCCTCTACCGTCAATGAGTAGAGAAATTTGAATTCTCATGGGAGGACTGGAATGGGAATTAAACAATTTAAATCCCAAAGAAGCCTGGGTTGAATCTAAGTGGGTTGAGCTACTGTAAGAGGAACCACATGTACATGTAATAATTACATGTATCAACAGAGATTGGAATTTAATGAGTTTGGCCAAACGAAGGTGCAGACATGAATCCTAGAGGGGCAGCCAAACAAGCAGACACGGGTATTCATCTGACTGAACAGGTGTCAGCTAGAACTTCATTACTGTAGAAAGTACCTACAAGTTCAGCCACCGAAGGTACTTGAGAAGTAATGTAGCCATTAGTGTCAGACCTAGGGAATGGGGGCAGTGTGTCGATATTCCCACTGGTCTGTATCTCCCCGCGTTGCCTGTGAGGACTGCAGAGAGGGCAGAGCAGGATATGGCCATTGTGTGGAGTTGGCGAGGGAAGGAGAACTGTGGTAATGTTTGTCCTCCGAATCCTTCATGACTACTGGTTAGTTTGTGACAGGGTAGGCTTACCAAACTCATTCCTGAGCAAAACTACTGCCTAATGGAAATGCAATATTAGCGTTTCGTGTTTAGGAGCATAATAACCCAGTGAGTTCTTGTCGGGTGTCGCGGTACCATGGGCTGAGGGCTGTCAGGCAGGCCGGAACTGACAGAATGTGAGGCGCCCGCCTTGCTGTTATCGGTACAAGGCTGACTAGGTGTCCGTTCAGCCAGTGCTACCGAAGAGGTGGCCTTGAGTGCTGATGAGCTACGGCAGCCAGTAGCCACTGCGGGCGATGGGGAAAGGTGGCCCCATTGCCCCACAGGCTTTTCTGAGCCATGGGCAGTCGCGATGGGCTGACTCGTCTCTTAGGTGGTCGATGGAGATGCTGGCTCTGTTGACTCGGTTGTCCGTTGGAGGGCGGAGAGATAAAATGGTAATGAGTCAGGAATGTCCCAAGGGGGAATTCCGACTTCTGCTTCAGTCAGCACCATTGGTGAGTCAGGGATGTCCCATGGGGGAATCCAAGCTCGTGGTTAAGGCCCGAGTCCTCGTCTGAGCCGCCTAGAATACGGAGCACCCACTCATGTGGCTAAGTCTTTGCCCTCATTCTCTACAAGATTGGAACTCCAGTGAACAGCGCAGGCTCAACTGCTGAGCAGGGGACGTCCCGATGGGGAGTTCCCCGCTCACGGTTAAGGCCTATATCCTCATCAGAGCCGCATAAAATTGAGTGTATCACTCAAGTGGCTAGGCCTTGTCCCCGTCTGACCGCTTTATAAAGGAGCGCCCACTCAAGCAGTTAGGCCTTAATCCACGAATGGCTGCTTAAATAGAAAGACACTTGGTATCACTAGGAGTGCTGTATCTTGTTTGGATAGGGGATCTAGTCACTTAGCAAAGTCCTCTCAATGTGGGTGAGGTCTGCTATTGAATACCTACCCTAAACAGTTGCTAAATATGCAAATTTCCTTTGCGTCTGATTCTATTTGCTGAAAGTTTGATCAACCCGGCGTAGTGTGCCCTCTAGGCCCATGATGCATAGTGAAGCAGCCACCATGTTAGTCCTTCTTTTTCGGTATCGGAACCATCTAGGTATGTGAGGGAGGAGTCTTCTGCTTTCATTTTTGCCCCAACGGTCACCAAATATGCAGAGTAGCACCGATCCCCAAGAGGGGGTGTGGCAAGGATGCGCTTAATGAGGAATGTGTGTTACTGGAGGACATAAAGCCCCAGAGACCATTATTGGACTCACCAGAACATGGGGCTGTTAGGTAGTTCCAGAGATGGCCCGACCCAATGAAGAGCAATCTGCAATGTCTTGGCCGATGCTAGGACAGCTCTGCCATGTGTGGGGTCCTTTTGCAAGACGTTGGTGAGGTAGCATGTGGTGAATATCGAAGGGGTCTTCCAATATGCTGCTTTGCAAATCTCCTCCATTGACACATCCCAGAAGTAGGCCCAGGAGGTTGATACGGCCTGGATGTCATGAGCCCTGATGAGGCATCAAATTTGATTGTCCTGAGGGTTCGGCCAGTCCAGGTTTAAATAGCAACTTGATAGTCGAAACTGCCCATTTGGCTATGGTGTCTCTGGTCGAAGCTCAGTGTAGTTTTATTGTTGTGGTGAATATTTAGCTGCAATGTTGTACCTGTAAATTGTTTACTTCGGTCAAGCACCACTTAAGAGCTCTCAGCAGGGTTTGTCATCTGGGGTCCAATGTGTTTGGTAATGTCCAGCACAGATGTATCAGAAGGGTGAAAGGAGGTTGACTGGTTCTTGGTGAGGAAACCAAGCGCTGAATGAGACAGATGCTATGGGGTTCCCATCGGATGCGGCCCATGATCAGCTAGGGACAAGGCTTTGAGTTTTCTGCCTCGTTGTGAGGTAGTAACTGCCAGAAGAAAGGCCAGCTTCACTATTAAGATGAATAGTGGTGCTTCGTCGAGTGGCTCAAAGGGAGACCGGTCAGGAGTTGAAAAACGGCTCACAAGTGCCAGGCAGGAATTAGTGGAGGGGGACAGTGGAGTTGCCTGAGCATATGAGAACATGTCTGCTCGTGATGCTTGAATGAAAGGACCTCAGAGCGTTGAAAACTGCCTGGAGTTCCAGGATATGTTGATGTGACTCCCCCGCAGTCTGAGGTCCCAAGTTCCCAATGCTTGAAACGGAGGTAGGGAGACTCCCCAGCCTAAGTGGGAGGCATCTGTAGTTATGACAACATCCAAGCTCGCTCTGGGAAGGAGACTCCAGGTGAGAGGTGTCCCCTTGCCAGCCACCAACCACTGGAAATGGGGACGAATGAAGTCGGTCATCGGGACATGAAGGTTGATTGGGTCCCTTTTCAGGTGGTAGAAGGCCACGAGATGAAGTTGCAATTAGAGCCTATAGCGTGGGGTGAGGTCCACCATGCTGGCCATCAAGCCAAGAAGACAGAGCTAGGCACGAGCAAGAGCCGGCTGCTCGGAGGCAAGCACCCTTACACACTTCATAGGGTTTTTTATGTGTTTGGGTGAGGGTGAGATTATTCCCTGTTAAAGGTCAAGAATCGCCCCCAGATACGTCAGGTGTTGAGTCAGGGCAGGATTTGACTTCTCAAGGTTGATGATAAAGTCTAAGCAATTTGTGATATCGCAGGTTAGGTGGGTGATAAGTGCTGTTTCGTTGACCGATCTGCTGATGATCAGCCAGTCGTCCAAGTATTGGAAGAGCATGACATCCCGCTTTTGAAGAAAAATGGCGACGACCTTTGCCACTCTTGTAAAGACTCTCGGTGAGGTGGAGAGGCTGAAGGGGAGGGCTGTGAATTTGAACAGGTTCCCACTGTACAGGAAGTGCAGGAATTTATATCTCCAGGGATGAATCAGTATGTGAAGGTCTATGAAAGTCTTTCATGTCTAGGGGGACTGGATGACTGTCCGGAGTGTCTCCATGCAAAATTTCCTCTGATGGATGAATCTGTTTAAAGTCTGAGGTGGATGATTGGTCTCCAAGTGTCCTGTTCCTTTTTCGGAGTCAGGAAATATGTGGAGATGAGGATCTTGTTCATGAGAGACCTCGGAACATGGCAAATAGCTCATTTGTGAAGTAAGGAGATTATTTCGGACTCCAACGCCAGCACTTTGTGTCAGGCAGGACCTTAAACATCTCAACGCATGAGTGGTCCACAGGTAACCCCGGGAAAGGCGGCACTGATGCCTCTAGTCTAGCAGGGTGTCGTCTGAAGGAGGTGTGTGAGGGAGCCTCACCAGTAGATGGGTTGGACCGCAGGCCTGGAATCTGGATCATGTCTTTCTGAAGAAGTCGAAGATGTGCCTCCAAGAGAGTTAGACTGGCTGCGGAGGTGATGTCCTCGTCAAACCATGTTCTGCTTGAGGGTGGTCAGCAGAATGGGGGATGTCATACATGGAACTGTGATCACGGGCCTGAGCCAAGTGGGGGTCGTACACATGCCCCGAACCTGAGTATGCTGCAGGGATGGAGTTGTCCGGTTGCGTAGACGGATGCAGATGCAGACCGAGTGCCACAGGCAAGGGATCCACATCCACCAGGGGGTCCAGCATTTGGTCCCAGGCAGTTGGTTATTGAAGATAGTGTTTCCGAGAGGGAATGGACTGCTATCATGATGTCAGCTGGGGAGATGTTGTGGTGGGAAGAGGACCGCGACTTCTTATGCTCAGACCCGATGGAAGAAGATGGGAAGTGTTTATATTTCTTGCAACTGGGTGAACTGGTTTTAGACTTGTCAGATGAAGCCCGGAGTGGGGCGGAACAGGCTTGGTCGGACTGCAATACGCCTTCAGCTGCAGCCTCGGATACGGCCGTGTCAGAGAGCCCTAACAGGAGGCCTGAGGGTGGGGCGATGTATGGTGTCCAGAAGCCATGGCAGCGAAGGAGGCCGATGGGTTCTGCTGCTTTGGAATCGGTCTGGGGCCACCCCAGAGAGCAACAGGGCGTCGGCCTGGAAGGCAGTAGTGTCCAGTTCACACCTGGGTGCATCAGATGAAGGCGGTGGCAGAAGGCGGTGGCTTGTGGTGTGAGGCAGTCATTGCATCTGGTGCAGGGGCATGGGGCTGTCCCTGCGCGAGCCCTTGTGAGCCATACCGGTAGAATGGAGCGCTCTTGGGTGGGCACTGGTGGAGAGGAGACTGCTGCTGGAACTCGTCGCTCGATGATATGACGGGAAGCTGAGCGCAAGTAAGGTATTTCCGCTCAGACCCAGCATGTGGCGGAATGTTTAACCCTGAGTGCAGCACCACTCTGCACTAGACAAAGACTGCGATGCCCCGGTGGTGGAGAGTGGGAACTGAGGGTTTTGGATCGTTGCTAATCAGGACATGGTCGAGTCTTTAACGAAAGTCTGGGAATTAGCATGGAAATCTCAAGTATAGCATACTCCGCCACTCTATCAACCTGTCTGCCTAAAGGAGAAAGTTGGGGCCCGTGGAATGAATTGCTGCACCACCTCATGGAACCCCAACAAACCAAGGATTGCCTTATGACCCTATATATACTAGGAAAGCGGGGGTCTCGGAATGAATTGTCGCACTACCTTGCGAAACCCTTTTCAATCCCGGGTCTGTATATAACCTGATGGAAGGAGTGAAGAGTCAGTGGAGAAAAATGCCAACAAAACATGGAAATACACACTCACAATAAAAAATAAGATCAAAATCACTCAGGAACGTGGTAGCAAAACGGAAAATTCAAAAATTGAAGATGCCAAAAATTAAGAACCACGTTAAGAAAAAGGACGAACATGGCAGCTGCTCTGCTATGCATCGTGGGCTAGAGGGCAAACTATGGTTGATCAAGCTTTTAGCGAATAGAATCAGATGCAAAGGAAATTTGCATATTTAGTGACTGTCTAGGGTAGGATGAAAGCAGACCTTAGGATTACTTCATTTTTCCTTGAATTGGTTTTGTTAACCTTAAAATAACTCTCATGATCTTTGCGTTTGCTCCCAAGTTCCAAGAGTTAGTTGCTTCTGTATTTATTTCTGACAATTAATTTTGCAGCTGACAATATTCAGCTTAATATTCTGAGAGCATTCACCCTGAAATAATGGAAAAGGCGATACTGACTGAGGTATCATCAAATTTCCCACCCCCCCAACAAAATCCCAATGGAATTTATTTGCTGATAATTTTTCTCTGAAGAGTATTTAAACTTTGGTTACAAGTATGTTACCTGTCATGTAGGTCTATTAGGAGAAACTGCAGAAAAATCTCTAGATTCATCAATAATGCCCCACCAGACGTGCACAGAACAAAGACTGGCAGTGTCGGTTGTTTCATGAAACTGTAGACAACAAAAGTGCACGATCTGAGTTCAACAGATATCAACTCAATTTTGGATTCCCAATAAATTTTATATTGGATGCTGTTAATATGAGCACAAAAAAGGTCAACTGGACTGAGCATATTATGAACTTTCAAGGTAGGTCTACAACAATAAAAACAAATTTGACTAAAAGTAAATTAAGGGAATAACTGCATTTATTTCTAGGAGCATTACAAAAATCCACTTGAAAATACAGCTTGAGTAATTTAGTCAACCTAAGCTACACTATTTCTACAAACAGGTCTATAAGAAGCAATTTGTTTCTGCTTGCCTATTCTTAATCAGCTTTGTTAGTGTTGCATTATAATTTAACAAGCATCTTCAACCAAGATTCCATGGTACAAACTAAACACATATGAGGGTTGGTATTTTGAAAATGTTTGTGACACACAAAAAAGAATACTGCTATGCCCCATGTTCATTTCTCTCTTCTGCCCCAAATCACCCACAGTACAATAAAAAAGGGATAATCCAGAAAACAAAAATGAGTGAGCCAGTTTTTTGGTAACTTTGTACAAACTAAATAGATTTCCAGTCAGTGAAATTTTCGATACTTGCAGAGGCAAATTGTGCCTCTTCAAGTCACCAATACCTCGTAGCAAGTCAAAATAATCCCCCTTTTAATCCTTACAATGCTCACATTGAATTAAATTCTAGAAAATCAGTACCAAAATTACTTCCATGGAACTGTCAGTGAATAGACAAGTGGAACTATATTATATCTGTTCTGCTGACCAACAGCTAGATCCACTGCAGTTTATAAACATTAAAACCCTACAATTTCATTGTGAACAGAAAACAGTCAGAAATTACATATAATAATAAGCGGTCACTTCCCTTCCTACAGTTTTAGGCCCAACATATTTACATACGGGAAGCTGACAAGGTGCTATCTTACAGTTCCAATGCCATAAAACTTGAAATTCAAAACAAACATTACCTCAATCAAGCAACTGAAATACAACAAAAACCAATGGCTGTCTCTCTTTTGTTCTCAACTGTAAAACTGGATAAAAAAGACTGAACTTAAATACAGATTGTCCCACTGCTGTGTTTAACATTGTGTATGCAATGCTCCCATGAAGCAATTCACTGCACACATAAATGGACCACCATGATCTCTAATGGAATTAGAACCGCTCATAAAACCAACTGGTTGTTCTACAAATTGTCCTTGGACAAGCCTCCCACATACAGAGATCCTGCAGCTAGCATACTGATGTATATGTATTCAGCGAAATTCCACTGAGAATTACACTTAACTTTCATAGGGCAAACAAAAAGACTAACATACATGTACATACAATAATGTATCATTGGGAAATAACTACACTGTTTACCAACTTAGAAGTCTGAATATGCATGACTCCTGACAGCATGATTTGATGACAGCATCTTATAATGACTGGGACTTGTCTTTGCCTCTGTATATCAATGTCACCAAATGAGCTATTTTCTCCAAGGCAGAAGACAGTAGTAACTACATGTACAACAAGTAGCAAATATCTTTAACTTAAGTGTCCACGCAATGCAATTGTTTTACAACAACCTCTGCAACTGTACCTTTGTGATTCAACAAACTTATTTTCAATTTTTGTTTTGCCATTTTTACCCGTGTTTGGAATCTTTTTTTGTTTTCACGCAGATGAGAATTTCCATATTTGTGAACAAAAATGGGGTGCATCCCAGGCAATGAACCTCAATGTTGGACTGATTTGTGCATAAAAACTGCAGGAATATTTAATTTTTGCTGATGTAAATTTCTATTGGTTTGTTAATTTATTGTTTCAAATTTTGAAAATTGTGGACATCAAAACATACATTGGAAAGTGTTTTCCATGATTTATATCACAAACGCAATGCCTTCACTTGTCTAGAAAAGCTTGGACAATTTCTACTGTCTAAAAATGACCTAAGAATGAGCTTGGACATGCTTCATTTCCAGTATGCACTATTGGAATAACAAACAGGCTCATTGCAAGTATTGTGTCTTTACTGATGGGAAATTGATCCAGTCTGCATCAATGAGTACTCTACTTTATCATGTATTACACACACTAAAGTCATATGCATGTCTTTAACTTACAGATATCTCAGACAAAAAATCCTAAACATCCAATGCTAGAAGGCATTGTAAAAATCAACAGGCAAAAAAACCCAAACAAAACCAAACTATAAGACAGGAAATGACTTCAACTTCTTCTGGACAGCATGTATAAACAATGCTTACATGTCTGTGCATGCGTCAAATCATAACATGTTTAATGAAAACCTGTCTCCTTTGGTAACTCTAGGAATGTCCGTGATTCCCTTCTTGTCAAGCATGTATAGATATCCTTACTTCATACTGGCTTCCAACATTTTGGGTTGGAATCCCAAATGAGAACACTGCACACTTAATATTTCCATCTAGTGATTTCATATGCTGGTTGGTAGTAGGAGTTAGAGCGTCTTGTCTATGAGGACCAATGTCATGAAACCAACACTGAAGCTTAAGTTGGACAAAAGTTCCTGGTTCTACAACCTTGCCTGGATGATTATTAGAGCCATGGGTGCCACGCAGGATCCATGCGACACAGATTATCAGGACTATTAGCTGCTGCAACTAATGTACTGACTTTGCTCTCACCACCTTCAAACTGGGCAAGGTCTGCAGCAATAAGGACAAAAAAAAAACAAGGTAAATTTTGGAATTCCTAAAGAAGCTATTTATTTTGGTGTACTTTAGCATACTGTAAACTTCACAGGTTCAAATAACAGTCTTCATGAATCATGAAAAACAGAAGTCAGCATTACTTTGGACACCATTTTACAAATGCAGTAATTGGTTTTCAGAAAAACAGTAGACTGGCAGAAAACATTGGAGTGAATTATTTTGTTTTAAAACTAATGATATGAAAGAATAGATATGAATGTGTACTAACTTTGCAATCTAGTCATGATGGCACTAGCTGCTTTATTGACTGTTGAGATGAGAAGTTCGCTGTCCATATTGGATGGTTGTGAACCAGGCCCACTTGTGGTATCTTGCTTTTGCTGTGAAGAAAACATCATCATCATCAAAAAGCATTGATATAACATATCTAAAACGTCACAAATATCAGATTACAAGTTCTGGCAGAAAGCTTCAAACCGTGCTAAACATTGTAATTTAACGGTGTTACTAGCCCAAGTACTAGGAAATTGCAACTGCTATGATTCAGTGCAGAATAATGCATTAATTTAAAAGCTAATATCTCTTTAACAGATAGAATGAACCTTGGCTTTGGAGACTGCACAGAACAGTACATAGCACTGTGTAACTATTGCTAACAGTCAATGAAATGCAATGGACACATTACACAAAGGCACTCGTTTACATGCATATGGCAAAGAACACGAGTGACAAACTTTCATCAGATTGTGCACAAGCTGCAGTTTCTTTGTGCGTGCACTGCAAACATGGTTTAATATTTCTCTGCCAACAATGAGAAGAGTAGATGGCATCAAGCTCTGTCCTGGTGATTTACCTTTTTGTCCCAAGCTATCACCTCATCTCTGAGAATGGCCCTCAGTAGTGATGGAGTCTGGAAGGCAGGTTGGACAAAGCACCTTGCTGCTGCTATCATGCATGCTGTAAGGACACCATTGACTCCTACAGTAGTTAGGAATTCAGCTATGTTGGGTGTCAGACGGAATGGAACTGGCCGATTGGCGTCCAGCTCACCTGTACAGGATCATATGAACAACTAATTTAGAAAACTTGCTGTTTCATTTTGTTTCTGTTAAGGCTGCAGTTCAGAGAGACTGAAGACAGTTTTAGCCTACAGCATCCTCTACCTGAAGTCAATTTCATGAAAGCTGGTGTAACTTTGCATCATGCATAAGCCTTCACCACAAATCTGTGGCAAAGCTGCTCAATGTACTTACAACAATTTGAAGAAATGTTGCTTAGCTGCCTAACATTTTAAATGATATTGACATCCTTGGACCAGGACAATCATAGCTTTTACAATGGCTGCTCCTTGTTAATGTAACAGCAATAATTAATGGCTTTTAAATTCAGCACCATTCACAATTTGAAAAATGTTTTCTTCTTTTCTTTATCAGATCAGTACAGAAAATCTTAAGGTGCTCTCCCAGCCAAGTTTTTCATTACTTCCATAAAACAAATTTGTCTTAAACCAAACAAGATTAGTTGGTAAAAATCACCCATTTCTGATTTATTCGGTGCAACTTACACCATCTAAAATGATAGCATAGTTACGCCATTAGCTGTTTCAGAGGTCAATGAGGTCATAGACTTACACAGTGGATGACCTTTGTGAAATTTGTCATAACATGTAGTGCAACTTAAACAATAAAACTGGGCATATATAAAGCTGTATTATTGCGTAAAGTGTCGTGAAAATGAGCTGTTGGAGGATGAATGATAGCATAGAAATACCTAATGCAACTGAAATAGCACTTGAATTGCCTCTCTAAAACTCAGTCTCAGAGCTCGAGTAATTCGAATTTTTCTGAAATATTTATCACCTTCAAATTCAAAAATAATTTCCTGTTTCCATCCACTCTTCCATTCAATTTTCTGCACCTCAAGTGCTTGTTTTGAAAGACTTCTCTGAAACTTGTGACTTATGGTTCAAAGACATATGGAATCTATTTACAAAAAAAATACAATCGATAATATGATCTAGTGAGTATGACATTTAGTGAGCATTTCTCATGGACACTTTAATGGGCTCATTAATGGTTTCATGGATTCCTTGAAACATTTATCTGATAACTGCCATTTTCTTAACATTTCATTTCTTAACATCTTTTTTTTCTTAACATTTCTTTTATTAACATTTCTCAGGGTGTTTTAAGGCTTTTGGGGATCATAAACTATTTTCATGTCGATGGACAAATCAGTGGGGTCATTCTTAGGTGTAAGTTTCAGTACCCGAGTTACTTGAAGCACTACAGACAGCCAGGATAATTAGTTTATTGCAGGTTGCTTCTTTGTTCACTTTTAAGTCAAAACTTTGTGTAAAATGTTCAATAAACTATCGGTTCACAGTTCATAAAAATCCTGTACAATGCCTCAAGTAAAACCACGGAAACAGTTACAGTTAACCAATGATTAACCATGAACTTTCAGGCCTGTATGACACATACAAAAAATGTTGTTCTTTCATGTACCTGTGGCATCGTCAATGTCAAATCTAAAGTAGAAGATTGACAGGAGACCAGAGTTCCGTTCCACTTGAATGATCTCTGGATTCATACGGGTCAGGTGCATGACAAACTCAACCAAACCCAACAAGGCTAGTTGGGATGTGAACTGCAACAGGTAAACAAAGACATAACAGAAGGTATTCCATCAGATTAAACGATGTGATGTTCATTCACCTTGTGCAATATAGCAAATTCATTCCATTCACATTTTAAATGAAATACACCAATGCAAGGACCTGTCAATGAAATCCTGGGAGGAAGAGATTTTCCTCTGTCATTTATGCAGAAGAGACAAATATGAAAGGAAACAAAAAGAAAGGAACAGAATTTTAAGGTATGAACAAGCGGAGAATACCAACATATTTCTTCACCAAGGGGGGCCCTGAATTCTTCACTTAAGATTACCGATGTCAATTTGGTATAAAAAATTCCAAGACTTGGTAGACTAGTGATTCTTTCCACTTGCCAATGACTGTAAGAAGTACTCCAAAACTTAATGTCTACGGAGCTCTACCTACCCAAACAGTCACTACATATGCAAATTTCCCATGTGCCTATTATTCATTCGCTGAAAAGATTTGATCACCCGTGGTGCACCTGACCTCCCACAATGCAACGCGGCCTCGCCGCCATGATCGTCCTTCTTTTCTCAGCGCCGAAACTTAACGGACGTGTCTTTCAAGGCATCTTCGATTTATCGAGCTTCCGTTTTTTGCTGCACGGTTCTATGTTGATTTGATCACCTTTCCATTCTTTGTAAATAAATTGTAGCCTAACTTTTATCCATTTATTGGTAAGAGTGTTCTTTTCATGTATATTTTTGTGTTCTTTCTTCGTTTTTCCTGTATGTGCACCTTGCAGGTGCTTACCGTCGCTACTACGAGGTTCGGTACGCCATGCCTTTCGCCCGACATCGCCCAGAGGAATCCACGCTGGCCAGTGCGGCCATTAGATTTGCTTATCCAGTCTGGCTGTCAAGCTCTGATGAATGTAGTCAACACTACATCAGGATTCATGATATGGAAGCAGTATCTGCATCTTGGTCTTACTTTTAGATAGTTCCATTGCAGACATCTGCAAAACTGCATGCTGGAACTTGAGGGATGTCCTGCAGAGCGACATCAGAAATGGCAGGACAATCCTACTGTCCGCAGCGCAAAGGTCAAAGGACGGACGATAAGTCATTATGAAGTTCCTTTATTATTTCTGAAATTTATACATTCATCCTTGTTTATATGTAAAAGTGTATTCTCAGCATTAGATGTGTCGTCACCAACCCCCCACCTAGACCGGTGCTACTCTGCATGTGGAGTGACTGTTTGGGTAGGTGGAGCACCATAGACTCCTTCCCCACATTAAGTGTAGGTCGGGTCTACTAGAGAATACCTACCCAAACAGTCCTCTCCCGCCCGTCCTCCCCACTCTGGCTCCGACCTTTTGAGTCGCTTTCGAAAAGAAGGACGATCATGGCGGCGAGGCCGCATTGCATTGTGGGAGGTCCATGAGTGATCAAATCTTTTCAGCGAATGAATATTACGCACATAGGAAATTTGCATATGAAGTGACTGTCTGGGGAGGTATTCTCTAGTAAACCCCATCCACACTTAATGTGGGGAAGGAATTTCGTTTAAGTTTGATGGGTTTTAAGGACTAATTTAAGAACCTATCCAGATTCCCACTAGGTCTACAACTCACCATCTTGCGAAATGCAAAGTAGTCGGTGGCATCTGGGAATGTCTGTACCACCCATTCCTTCAACATGCCTTTAGGGACTGTATTAGTCTGTACCTCCTTCAGGACATCCCGGAGCACCTGATGACTGGCCTGAGAGCCACGTGATTGGACAGTTGCTAAGCGCTCATAGTAACGATTGATGGGTGCATCATATTCCACCTGATGCTTGGCACATCGCTGTCAAACAAGAAAGACAACGCTCCTTAATCCCAAAAGTGCACATTTCAAGAAATCAGTGAAGGTAAGGCTATTTTCATATCAGTGTTTGTGAACCCATATAGGAGCTGAGCAATGTACCTGTGTTGGACAGCCTGGAAGCATTTATACTGCAATCTACCTACAAAGGTTCATAAAGCAGGGAGCTTGTTTGTGTTGGAAGGCACATCCAGATTTTCTGGGTTGGACTTCATACTTAAGGCCAAATTTCATGTGTCTGGTAACCATGGAATTTGACTCTTCTGATCAGCACTTTGATCCTCAGTTATGAAATGTGACTGTACAGAAATGCATGCATTCAAACTCTCCAGAATCTTCTGTAAGTGTTTCATTAACCCTAACTACACCAAGTTCCTCAAACTATTACTGTAGATATGTGAAGTTTTGGCTGATTCAGTACCATACAGTATAAACTTGTTTAACTTCATTGCATTGAAGAATGATGGCCTGGGATGACAGTGATGGATTTCAGTTTTAGTAGGAACATACAGTGGTTGCTCCATGGAGTGACCTGCTGGTGTTACCATGTGTTGGACTGTGCTTGATATTGTCAGGTGTTGGTACTACTCTCTACAAGTCACTTCTACAGTGCAGAGACCTATCCATACCAAATGACTCAAACTTCAACAATGTTGACCAGTCAGAGTTTAATGGATTCTGTGCAGTCACATGCCAGTGATTACAGTAACCTCTAGCAGATACAAGAAGTATCTGGTTTGAAGGGGGTCAGGCTTAATGGCACATGTCACCATGAAATCAGCCCCTAGTTCTGAGCAAAGTTGGTTTTGACACAAGTAGACATTGAAATTATGCTTCTAGTGAGAAATGGCAAGTAACATCCATATGAATTTCTGCACTGCCTAGTTACATTGTGATATAGCTCATGTGTAACCCTATCCAGCGATTTCAATGCATGTGAAATGATTTCTTAGAGGTATATGTACCTGTTTGTAAATGTCCAAAAGAAATAATGATGATGGAGTGTCTTCAATCAGCCTCATCTGTGGAGACACAGCAACCACTTTGGGGACTGTAAACTGAAGCTGTCTCTTGGCTGTCTCCTACAATAGAAAGAAACCAAGTCACATGACTAACTAATACACCAATGCTCTGTGTACTGTTATATTTGACCATTACAGGAAACACTGCCTGGCGTTTGACAGAAGCTAACTAATAATGTAATTTAAATGCATTACTTATACATTGGTAGGGCCTTTCAGTTCTGACAATTGCTCTTCAAACCATATAATGTAAGGTTATACAGTGTATGGTGCTGAGGGATTAAACCTCTACATCT
>NW_019091472.1:433557-444263 GCF_001949145.1 Acanthaster planci | reverse complement strand
GTTCTGCAATCCACAACCTTTCTCTACTCTTGTTCTGCAATCCACAACCTTTCTCTACTCTTGTTCTGCAATCCACAATCTTTCTTCACTCTTGTTCTGCAATCTTTCTTCACTACCATTTTTTTACATATCTCTTGCCATTTTTTTTACACATCTCTTGCTGGCTTTTCATCCACTCAGGGTTCATTATTACAGGCATCAGCATAAATTGGCCGTGCATCAAGACATCACGCAAGCATTATCTCCAAAGTGAAGTGCGATACTGGGCACTACACACAAAACGTTTTGACTGTATACATCACAATCAATTACAAAAACCTGAAAAGTAGGGATAAACTGATGTTGGTTTAACTGCCTATCCACTGTCCGCTAGGTGAATTGGAATATCAGCCGATGTCTAATCAGATGCAATGTTTCACTGACATTAACAATTTCCCCAACAAGTGTTGACAGACCTCAACATGATATAGGCATACTGCCAATGACACAAACACAGTGTACTCCTTTAGAGTGTCAGTTTACGCATTAATAATATGAATTCCACTAAGTATGAAGGATTAGTTTTGCCTTTCTTGTCACTGAGTTGAGAGAATAATCTGTATGTATCACATTGCACATTGCTGCTCTCGTGATACTGGTAGTGCTCCGTTGTCTTCACACCAAAATTGAGGTGCACACGGCTCGCTCGTGAACAGCAGCATGCAGAGTGTTAGACACACAACGCCTTGTGGCACCACACACAGTGTAGTTCCCTGGCTCCGTTCATGACATTTAATAGAAACGGTATACATGTACACTGACTGCTCCATTGTGGGGCCTTGGGCCACGGGCTGTGCATTGAGTTGTTGTGGTATGGATCGCATGCAGGTAATTTTGGGGGATACTTTAAGTGGGTGTAAATGTTCATTTATCATACCAATGAGTAAAACACAGTTTTGATTCATGCTCAAATAAAAATAAGAAATTTGTATTTGACAAAACTGAGTGTAGAGTTTGTTCCTTTCTTCAATTTAACATCAGCACTCATATTGGCAAGGAAGGTCAAATTTTGCCTGTCCAATGTTTTGACAATATTGCTGAATATCAGCTCCATCCAATGTCTGATCAAATCATTGGTTGATCCCTGCTGAAAAGTTTCTTTTCTTATACATAAGTTTTGAACGAAGTGAGTTATAAATCACACATAGACTAGCATAAGCCAGGCACTAATGTATGTCTAAATTCAATTAATGGAAGACTTTGAGACGCTTGGCAGTGGCAGAAAAATCGGCCTTTTCCACAGTTGTGCTCATGCTGAGAACTGCGCACCCATGCCCAGGACTGGCAAAAAGACTGATTTGTCTGCCACCATCAAGCGTTTCAAACTCTGCCATGGAAAAGATCAACACCTCGATCAACTAATCTAGCAAGGCAACTAATCAACCTATAATCAACTAATAAAACTATCAACTAATCAAGCTTTCAGTTCTCGGGTACACAAAAACTATTTGAAGTGACTGACAACAAGACTGTACAGGATAAAATTCCTGAGTCTCGGTTGCTGAGCTTAAACCAAAGGCCTACTGAAATCAATGATACAGATTTACATAGTTGACAAGAGTAGTCAAACCATCCTTCACTGGAGTCAAGTAGTGAACACACACATTTAGCTAACCATGTTCTTCATGTTTGAACTTGTTTCTGGCCGACTTCAACAACCAGATGTATTTTTAACCATCCATGAAGTATATTATGGGCATTAGGTGGCTACTAATCAATTTATCATTCTTGTAGGCTAGCCCTTTTCTAAGTCCCAAATGTACTCCATTTAAAACATCAAGCTGGTCTGAGTACTTGGCAGTACATCTGCATAGTAGCAGAAACACTGACAGAGTGACTGCCTATAACCAAAGCTCAAGTACTCAGGTATCTACTTTCTCAAGCTTCATTCATACTGTTTCATATTATATTCAGTAAACGTGTTTAGAAAAAGAAACCCACACCACAGCAACACTGCCACTTGTTACTTATGGTTCTCCTAGTATTATTGAGGAATAATAAAGAACAAACAATTTCAGTTTAAGCAACAAGAGATGGTACTTGCTACTGAATTTGTTTAGGAATCTCTCTGAAATTCAAATAATGCCACGGTTAACATACCATATCCTGTGCATTCAAGTTGTCATAGGCGCTCACAATAGCTTGGTAATGATGCTGTCTCCACATAAAGATATCACTCCAGTGAGTCAGGTCATCAGACACCATAGGAAGACGGTTCCTGACAAAGATTCACAAAACCAAATTCATCCAAAATATAGGGCAAAGCTGATGAGATATTCATGTCCTTTCATACAGTGTCCTATGGAGAACTTAACCAAAACCTCAATTCTTATCTTCAGGTACAGGTGGACTTTTTTCAAAGCAGATTTCAATAATTTCATTGCTTTATACTTCTTTTCATTACAACAGCCAGATACAATAAACCAATTTTGATATCACTTTCAGCAAAATGGTGCACTAACAGATTCATCAGCCATGCCATTGTAGGAACAAGTTTAAATACATGTCTAAAACTGGATAAAATAAATAATCAGGGCATCCAATGTAACGATATCTGAATAAAATGAAAAAATAACAGGGCCTACTTCAAAGTACAATTTATACTCCAAAGTTCTCAAACATTACGAGGTGGTCACACCAAAGTAGGCTTCTTATAGTGTAGTATGACTGTTACAGAACAGTCAACTTATGTCCGGTGTTGTCAAGTATATTTTGAGTACCATGTTCAATGCTGCATATGGAGCAGTTTGGTGGAAGCAAAAGCCTGAGATCATAGACCGCACACTGAATACTTTAAAGTTAGATTGGAACATAAATTCAAACCTTTAGACTGGCTCTTAACTAAAATCAAGCTTTCAGTTCTCGGGTACACAAAAACTATTTGAAGTGACTGACAAGAAGACTGTACAGGATATAATTCCTGAGCCTCGGTTGCTGAGCTTAAACTAACAGCATAGATTTGTGTAATTTGATACTATTCTAACCTCCATGTCTTCACAATGGCTTTCATATCATGCAGACTCTGGTTGCGTCCAAGGTTAGCTGGCTGTAGTCCCTGGTGTATCTGAGATGCTTCATGAAGTTCTATGATACGCTGAGCAGCCTGTAGCAACGGTGAGTGAGCCCGAGTCACGTAATGTGGTAGGCGACGCCACTCCTTAATAGCTTGACTGCTGGAACTCTCAACCAGGCGCTCAATCTAAGCACAAGAGCAATACATAACTCATATGACTTCATGACTCACACAGGTTCTCACTGGTAGTGTAACTCACTGCATTCATTTTCAGGTTGCTCAGTATGAAAACACAAAGGTCTATTAATGTGAAATCCCACAGGAAGATTTTACCATGGAGAGGTTTTTCTCATCTGGATGGCAGATTGCTATGAAGCCTCGATACAAGTTCACCTTCCAATTCATCTCACGAGGACAACTCTGCTCTACCTGAGATATCATCAGCAATAAAGATGGACATATGGTAAATGCAGCAGTACAATTAGCCTTGACCAAGCCAACCTATACATGTAATTTGTTATGTCATGGAGTGAGTGGCTGAGCTACTACGTGAGCCCGCTGCACTGGTGGAAGGTATTTGGATTATTTCTCAGAAGTCCATTACATTGTAAGTCAGGTAACAATTGAGCACTCCATGTAAGTAAATGGCTATGCACACAACAAAACTACAATGACCGCATGAATAGCTCCAAGAGTGTGTCCTTGGATGAGAAGGGGAAGAAAAAACAGGATTTCAAATTCTCTAAAGGAGTGAAACTTCTGGCCTATTATGAGTATCAAACTCGATTCTGATTGAAAACAAATTTAAAGGCAAAGAAGTGCAGAATATTTCATCAACACAATGGTCTGGGGAATCAGAAATCTTCGCCTTCTGTTGCAACTGTAGGAAAAGTGAGAACACTTCAGTCAATTCCGCACAATCTGAATAAAATTACAATGTATCTACAATGATACCATAATACCAGACTATAAACACTTAGTGTATTTCTGCAGCATAAGGGAGAAGTACCACAACCTACCTGAGCTAATGCCTCCTTCATTGCACTCCAATTGGGCACCCTCCAGGCACTCTCTAGGACTAGATGGGGATTAGTTTGGCCCTTAGCATTCCCATAATCCATCAGTAGATCCCATTGGTGGAGTTCCCGTGCACAACGCACCCAGTGCTGTTCCCACAACTGGTACTCAGAAAAGACAGCCGGTGCTGCAGGTCCTGCATTATGCTCTGCCCGTGCCTTGGCCATTACCTTCAATGTCAAACAATCCGTATTAACTTCCTTGCTAACACATTACAAATTGCTGGCACCATGAAATTATCCTCCCCCCCCCGAAAAATACTACTTAGGTTGGTATGTATGTGCCAGCTTCTTAACCCCTTGACGACAGGAATTTTTTTCCGAAAGCCGAGTCCAAGAATTCCAGCCTCGCTTGGCCACGAAGTCCACCTGCCAAACTGCAAATTCTCGGTTTGTGGCCCTGCATGCTCTGTACGCTTTGAATTACACAGTGCGGCTCTACTCGCGCTTCCACATTCCCGTTGCCTCTTTTCAAAGTGGGGACTATTGTNAGCCAGGGTCTGCCTTCTTTCACCGTGTTTGCTCGAGCATGGCCCGAGAATAATAGCTGAAAAGCGGGCTGAGGATCTCAATTTCTAAGGTGGCTCTTACCATCTCCCGGTGCGATGGGGTTGAAAAATTCTACAGATCTATTTGTTGTTTGGGTATTCTATAATGTCATTATCTAAACTTAAGTATACAACAGAGATATGGTGTCTTGTTAATTAAACTTGGTATTGAAAAAAAACCCGTTATTTCTTCGTTCAGGTGTGTCACACACTCATTTATTCACTTGATGACTTGATCCATCATTTTCAGAACATCAATGCTCACCCCTTCATAAGCTGATTGAGCCTGTTCATAGAAACCTTGCTGCTCATAAGCAATTGCAGTAGCAGTTTCAGGAAACTTGCAACGTTTCTGCCACAGTCCTGCCCACATGTCTTCCTCTTGCAATCTCTCATAGATCTCAGATAATGAGTCCAGTGTTTCCTGTAAAGTAGGTAAAATCACTGTAATCAGAGGATCTGCTCATTCTCTAACATTTGCATTGTAAATGTACCTAGTCTTCATTGTGGACTGTGTGAACATGGTTGCTCATTGTGCTATTTATCATTCAATAACCTAAACAATTCAGCATGCAGAAGCAAGAGAGCAGTCAGATATCCATCAACATCCAAATTCTTTCTAGTTTCAATGTTTAGGATATGCACCAGCATTTTAGCTAGCGAGCTGTGCAGCCGTGTTTTGCATAGCCAGTTTCGTGAAATCACGGCCCATTTTTCAAGCACGGCGTGGCAGTGCAAATCAAGCATTGCACTACTTAATTCGAGTCTTGTGTAATCTAGATCCCCAAAAATATGAAAATAAAATCTGAGCTAAAATTTAGTCTTTTCCCATGCTTTTTCCCGGCCCAATCAACCAAGTCCAACATAGAAAAACATAGATAAAACAATTGCACACAGTTTTACAATTCAATTTTTTTTCTAAAAGCTGTTATTTTTTGGTTCAAAAAGATTAAACTCTCAGAAAAAATGTCAGAGATTCATCAGAGACCACCAGAGAGCATCTAAAACTGGCAGAGCTTTCAGGGCCCTTACGCAGGCCCTGGATCCCCGCCGTAAAGAACTTGGCGAAAGATATGATCCTGTGAATCGTTTGGAATTAAATAGGAGATGGGTTACTCTTTCCACATATTCCAAATCCTCAAAATTGACCTCTGAACCCTCAAAATAGGAAAGAGCGAGATGCGACTTTACTCTCATTTTGTCGTAACAGGTAAAAATTACTTGCATACTATTAACATTTAATCTGCTGTCCATCAAGGTTATATGATAAAGCACCATGTCAAAGTCTTGTACTTGTGAGCCATTTTGGAAATGTCCAGTGAAACATTGATACTAACAGCATGTTAGTATCAAAATGGCACCCTTTAATGGTGGAAAGCTTAGTGTTAGGTTTTGTATGGGGCAACTGTCATGGAACAGTAGCTCCATACAATACATGTTGAAATGCTTACCATGATTGGTGGGGGCCACTACAAATAACCAATGATAGCATAACACCGGTCATCAGATTTGCCTGTACAACATTACCTGTACTACTGGGAAACAGGGCCTAATTTCATGGCGCAGAATTTTGTGCTTACGATCTCCATTCTGAGCTAACCGCGCAAGCAGAAAAATTCTGCGTTTACCCTTTAAGCACAGAATCCTTAGTTACGGGATGTACGCATGCACACAAGCCAAAATTCCTCACTAACCCATGAAATATGTTTGGCGTAAGTGCAGAATTTTCTGCTATGGTGAGCTCCGATTTTTCGCTTGTGGTAAGCAGTGCCGTGAAATTCGGCCCAGGGATAGACTGTGGGTAAAATTCTTGACTCCACTATTCTGTGCATTTTGCAGGGTTAAAATTATGAATGTCCACCTTTTCAGACAAATAAGCTACCTGTAAATGGTTCAACAATATCAGATTGTTCAAGGTTCATCTAACCTGCTGTGTTGTGGAGGCATTGTCTGGCTCATAGAAGTCATACACATTGAGAGTGCGTGGTGGTCGATGCTGGGAGCTAAATCCACTCTCAATAGCACTCTGCTCTAACATGAGAGCAGATCGATGCCACAGGTTATGGTTACGGCCTAGATACTGAAACCAGACAGACATGACGAAGAATCAGCTACAATTACAAAATGTTCTCAACTCTGTAGAGTACCAAAGTGGATAGTCACGTGCATGATTATGTGTGTGAAAGACCATTAGCCTGAGAACCAGTGCATGAACGAGCACGTGCGCGTACTTCACTTGTTTGCAATACACTTTCTGATTCAAATGATGACATGCTTTGGTACTCTACACTACAATATGATTGAAAAGAGATTTCTCACTCAAAGGGAAATACATGAAAGCATAACAGTATTCATTCATTTTAGAGCAACAACAATCAAAAGACATAAATACATGAGTAATACAGGCGTAAGTTATGCTCCTTCAACCAACACTATTGACCACTTGCTGCCCGGTGCTTTTAAAAATGCAGTGCACACATAAGGCCGATTTTAAAAATTCTTCAAAAATTCATCATTTCATTTAATGAACGCTTACAACCACATTGACTGTTTGGTGACTACTTTAAGCTGACAGGTAACCTTTATTGACTCCTAAATATTTCAGCCAGGCCTGCTCCCCTGTAAAGAGAGCCCAGAATTGCGAGGTGTTGCGTAATTTCCTTTGTTCCCAGTGAACGCGGGCGGTGTCTTTTCAAAGGCGGCTGGATTAGCATGCAGTGGTGCTGTGTCACTCATCAATGGGGCCCTGGGGCACTTTTGTCTACGGTGCTAATCTGTGGGCGCGCTATGCCCAAAACTGTGGTATACTGTTTAAAAACAGTGACGGATTACCTCCAGAAAATTGAAGCTGAAAAGTGATGGCAATTCCCAGCAGCAGGTCTTTTGTTCTGAGTACAGTCTTTTGTTACATGGACCAGCTGTCCCATTTCGGGCACCCCACCTCTGCATATAAACCCATGGTGCTCGAAACAGGGTTCCCCCGCAGTAAGTGGTTAATGTCTTGTAAACACAAAAACATGTGCCTTAAATTTAAAATTAGTGCTACATACTTAAGCACCATGCCATTTCAGTAATCTCTTGCAATTTTTGGTCAAGTATGACACTTTTATGCATTTCCACAGAAAAGCATAAGTAACGGCAGCGAGTTTAAAGATACAGTGTTAGGATTCCTAAACATCATAAAACCTATATAAGTAAAAACCCTATATGCATTTTACAACACCATAAAACCTTGTCCTCATACCTTGAGTATGCATGGCCGTAGCATGACCGGTGGTACACACAATGATATTGCTTCCACAAAAGTGTTGATCACACTTGGAGTACCATCCTTCTGGTACAAGTGGCTGCCGCTGCAAAGAAATGGACTTAACTCCTGGGCCAACAGCTGTTGACACACAAAAGATATCAACTTGAATTATTAACTTTTCACACAGCATATGTATGTGTAGATTACGTACAGTGTAGAAAGATGTGTGTCCTTGTCGTTCCCTCATTTTAGGGAAGATAAAATCTGGACTGAGATGTGACAAGTGTCCCCACAGTGAATTTACTCTCCATGTTAGCCATTTGCTCACCACATTATGCATTCAGTCTCCAAAACAACTGATCATATAAGTTAGTTTTTGTGGCCTGGCTGGCATCATGTGCCATACAAGAAAACTAAAAAGCAACAATTTGTAGTTAGATTGCTGTAGAGAAGGTTCAGGAAGGCATCAATCTATGATGGGACACAGAATGATATCACAGTGACAGCATTTGGTGGTAATACAAACAATATGCTCCCTAATACTATCTGCTCAGTCATAGCAAACTTACCGTCTGCTGCTTTGACAGCACTTGGTGGTAATACAAACAATATGCTCCCTAATAGTATCTGCTTAGTAATAGCAAACTTACCATCTGCTGTTTTTGACAGCATTTGGTGGTAATACAAACAATATGCTCCCTAATAGTATCTGCTTAGTAATAGCAAACTTACCATCTGCTGTTTTTGACAGCACTTGGTGGTAATACAAACAATATGCTCCCTAATACTATCTGCTTAGTAATAGCAAACTTACCGTCTGCTGTTTTTCATTGAGTATCTTCCAAAGTCGCCGGAAGAGATCCACCCAAAGCTGATGGGTCATTTCTGTGTCACAGTGACATAGCTGAGAAAGTGCTGTCAAGAAGTTGAAGGCCTGGAAGTCAACAAGAAACCGGCAAAACAACACATCACTGACTACTCTTGGAAGGACTTGACAGGTACATCAAGAGTCAGCTGTACACTGATAATGAAAGAATCAATACAGGACTTCACAGAAACACCACCAAGATGTCATCTTTAAAGTTGATAAATAGCCTATTTGAGAGGAATGCTTGGTGATGCTGTCATTGTGTGATACATCAGCGGGCACACGCTTACCTTAGCTTCTCGCAGTGACTCAATGAACTTGATATCTTTATTTATTAGCAACTGCAGCTGCTGTTTCAAGTCACTGCTTTTCTTGTTGGTAGCTGAGGCTGTTCCTCCTGATGAACTTACTCCCTCTGGATGGGTCAACTCTATGTCTATTTCAATATCCTACAGATAGAAACAGTCAAATTGAAGAACTCTGTGGCTTTATAAACTGTCTCCACATCTGAGATGCATCTGTGGCTATAACCCTCAAATTTACAACTTAGAGGTCTAAATTCTCAAAAAGTATTTTGAAGCAGAGAACTGTTCACTCGTAATGAAGTTTTTGTCACCACATTTTTACCAGAAATATCCTAATCAAAGTCTTCAAGGGATTACAGGGAGGGCCAGGCTGAAACACCCCGGTCTGTGTGTCATGTCACTCTGTTCTCACACTGATGTGTCATTACCTCTTCTTTATGAGACTCCATGTCAATATCCATAGGTTCCTCTTTGATGTTGATGGCCAATGAAAAAGCCTTCTTTTCTTGGCTGTCTGCCAAGCCAATAACTGATGTTATGGATGGAAGTTGGTGCACGTTGGTACAGGTCATTGACATACCATTTACACTGACTGCCATGATTAACTGCCAAGCAAACATTGCATCACAACAATGAGAAATCTGTAGCAATATGTATCATTTGGATTTAGAAACTGTTGGTTACATATTCAACACGTTAGAATGCTGCAAGGAGAAGTATATTATTACACATATCACATTTCTAAAGAAAAACAAGGGAAATCTGAACAATATTATTAGATAAGTTATTTTTTGACCTGCAAAATGTGTTTTACCCCGCTTTATGTGACTTGAATAAGACATGGACTGCTTAGAGTTTGGTAAACAATAAACTAGAGCACAATTTAAAACACTTTAGCAAGGTTGCCAGTGAAATTGGGGAAACCGAAACCCCCAAAAGGAACAGATATCCCACTGTACTTGATTTTAACGACTCCATTTTGGGTACATCATTACATGCACACTGGAAACATCTGTATATTGGTACCTGCACACACTGTTTCAACCAGTAGTGAGTGGACATTGCCTCCCAGTTCTGTGAGGCAGTGATATACAACAGTCTATCAAATAGACGTCTCTTGATACTGCCATTGAATACCTGTAAATCAAGCACAAAATATCCCATCAATAAAGTCCATGAAATTCTTACAACAGAACCAGCAGGATACAATGAAATAAGCTCTCTTGTAAATCCTATTCTTGAATCCAAGTTTTTTAATTTATCCATGTTGACAAATTTAGGGTATGTTAGGCCAGATGCATTTTAGGTGCATAAAAAATACCATTCAAGTTGGTTAACGTTACCCTGATAGACTTGTGTACATTTATCTTTGCACGTGCAGCTGGAATAGTGAATACTGCAACCTACTGGACTACTTTTACAGGCACAAAATAACACACCAGACACTTGAGTTTTTCTAGGTTATGTCAGGCATGTGACTCACCTCAAAGAATTTTTGGTGTATATGTGGTTGCTGACATCTCAGACCAGCAAGAAAGGCTGGCTCTAGTTTGGATGTCAACTCACTGCCCATCAGTGACTCGTCCCTGGTTCAGAAAAGAAAATGA
>NW_019091472.1:409317-421406 GCF_001949145.1 Acanthaster planci | reverse complement strand
TTGGATGGATGAAGAAAATTGGGAAAAAACTGACTTCCCCAAGGTCACAAGCTGAGACCAGGAGACGGATATGAACCCCTCAGCACATGATCATAAGTTACAAACAACTCTAACCATAAGGCCAACACTCTCCCACAGTGGTAGTGCAATTATCAGAGGCCCCTCAAGGTTTGATTGTTTTTTTTTTCAGCAGAGAAGTATTTGATTTGCACATTTTCTTTAATAGTTGCACTCCTCTGCCTTATCTTTTCATATTCTGGTAGAAAGTAACCATGTTATTTTGCTGCATGGAACAATTAAAGGGATACACGTACATAATCCACTTGTTTGGGAGATGACAAAACAACCGTCTGCTTAGCAACACTGAATTCCAACCTTTGATTCTTGTTGAGTCAGAACAATGATGTTACACAAGCACAACTGAAATCGTGAAACTGTTCAACCAACGAGCAAAGCAGACACAGGCTTCTGGTCATAGTTCATTTGGAGGTAAAACATGTGCCACATTTTTTTCGAAGCTTATCTCTTCCTGAAAATAGTGAACTTTTAATTCTTTTTCCTTTTTACTTCTCAACATCTTTCAGAAAAGTCAAGTCTCAGCACAAGGACTTGTGGCAAGCTGACATCTTGCTCAAAATGAAAAATTTCCCATTTAAAGTCCAATACACTTCTAACTTTACATGTTACTGAATTAGCGAGTTTTTGATTATAAGAAGATGACCACAATGTACCTTCTCTCCTTCGCCTTTATCAAAGGATGCAGCAAACATTGGAATGATGACATACTGTAAGGCCTTGGCCTTCAACTCTTGAGGGAAGGTCTTCTCATGAAAGAGTTCCACAAACTTGAAGAACGCATGACGTTTCTGCTCCACACTGTAACCCTACAACACAAACAGTGTTATATGATAAGTCTGTTGATCACTATACTACTGATGCCATTCACAGGAGACATCTTGAAGATTACAAATAGAACTAAACATTACTGACCAAATAAATCTTGTCACTTCTTGGTGATCTTATTTTAGGGAACTGATGTTTGCAATGCTTCCAACAAAAAGCATGATTTTTCTAAGTTCGTGTGTCACCTTTAACTGTAACAATACCTAACTAGTCACACTCCAACATAAGGGCATGTTGGAATCTGTTAGGATGAGAAGTGAACTAGTGACCTGACTGTGTTTTATGCGGGATTTAGGCATACCACAAATAAACAGAGTCCGACTGTTGATGAGCACAGCTTACTATGTGGTGTTGAGACTTGCAACGAATGAGGGAGGTTTCTAGGACTTATGATGAATGAAAATTATTGTTGGGTGCAGATTAATAACTTTTGACTTTTCATGGCTGATCATGAAGGACTTTGCTATGACCCCAACTCCATAGATGTCAGTAGTTGTGCCTTAACATTCTTTAAGATGCAACGTGACATAGGAGAGGAACAAGTGGTATTTCCCCTTTGACATCCCAAACACTGGCCACTATGACAGTGAAGTACTACACCCATAACACATACACACATTGTCACTGCATGTGCAAGCAACGACATGGAATGAATACAAACTGTAAAGCCAACCTTACTCTGTGTCGGGTGACAGAATTTTAATTTCCTCTGGCTTTGTCTCAGGTAAATTGTCCACCCCACAATGCAACTCAAAACAGTCAAACATACCCCTAGTCTATGGACATTTATAAGTCAGTGTGTGAATAGATGTCTCTACTTCAAGCAGGAACAAGGCAAAGCATGTTTTTACAAAGCAATGGCGGCTCTTTGGTGCAAACTCACCATGTACATGTACAGGTTGATGCATATTTTGCGTGGGACATGTTGAGCATGAGTGACCAATTTCTGTGTGAATGCAGAGTCTTTGTATGTGTGCTGGGTGGGTACATAGGCCCGGCTTGAAAACATCCCACCATTCGGTTCTTTCCCTTACCAATAAGGATGAACTTCAACTCCAGGTGGATATAAGGCAAACCAGTGTGTTGAAATATCTCCTTTAACAAGACCATTCAGCTTTGGATTCAGTACAGCATATCAAACATTACCTGGGCAACCTTCTCCTCAAGATAGTCCCTCAGAAACTGAAAGTTTGGCAGATATCGGTTGGTGAAGACACGAAGTAACTGGAACAGAAGCTCCACATTGTTTGGATGATGTCTGTGTATGACAGAAATGTAACTGCACATAAGACAAACACTGAGATGAAAGGAAAGCACAATTTAAGCCAGAGATTTCCAAGGAATTGGTGATTTAGAGTTAATGTAGTGCACAAAAATGTATTACATTTAGAATCACAATGTACGCCAATTACTGTTGGCACTGATACACAGTTGTATTTAAAACAAGAACAGACCCATTCTAATCTACATCTGTATATTTAAAACCCTTACAAGTATCGCTCACCCATAGAAAGTACAAGTCAATTGCAATTTACGCTTAACTGAGAGCTTGGCAAGTAGAGGTCAAACGTTTGCAGTGGAGATTGAAGAGCCAAGCAATAAGGTTTGTTATAACTAGCATGTGTACTGACATTGAGTGATAAAAATCACTTTTTCCCTTAAAAGAAACAACATATGGTAACTATGTGAAGCACACACACCATTACCCAGAATGCAACACTTACTCAGCATAGTTCAGAAGACATTCCACCAGTAACTTGGGTTCATCCCAATGAGCAACGCCTACATTGTCTGTATGATGCTGGTCTTGAAACGCATCGGAGATCCAGATGCGACGTAGGTGACCAAACTGACAAATAACATTTTACTTTATATTCATTATTAAAGTAGTTGTATCTTATGTAGATCAAAGGTCTAACTTTAAAGGGGGAAGGCATTCTGGAGAAATGGTTTCCTACAAAAATGAGGGGACAACCAGAGTCTTTATTCACACAATGAAAAACTACCACGGCTACCAAAACCAGACAAATCTGGGCAACAAGTCCACACTGCATTGGAAAATGCAAATCTGGTCAGAGTCACAGCACAACCATGAAAGTATTACTTCCTACAATGATATGCCTCACTTTAGATCTTGGAGGAGAAATTTCAGGTTCAGACTTTAAGACAGTATTCAACAGATTATAGATCATCCAAGTATAAACCCAAATCAAATTTGGGCTAAACCAAATCAAATCTTCCATCTAAACCACTACACACTTCACTATTCTGAGGGACCAATTTTTGCACGAACAGCACATATAATTCTACTAATAGGATTAGCAATTTTTTAAGTGAGATGTAAAAAGCAAGTGATTCCCTCACCAGGACTGATTTCTGAGGTAGCCATGTTGGGTCATGTTGGACCAGAATGCTGCAAATCAATATAGTCTGGTACTGGAGTTCCAACCTTGCTTGACTGTTTGGACTGGTGGGTCTAGCACTAGGCTGTCAGACAATCATTCATTAAAGCAGACAGATTAAACAATCAGTCACTACATTATAAACAAAAAAGATTACAAAGACAGGTTGTTTTAGCCATTAGCATTCATATAATATGTTAAGGTATTTTTTGTTGCAAAAACTGTAGTCCATGTCACACTTTGACTTGCTTTGCTCAGCCAGGAAGAAGCTGATAAGGGCCTCGTTGACATCATTCGTATAAATCAATTACACCAATATGTGTCAAAAAATAAAACTCACAAAATAGGATCATTTCCAGTGTAATCCACAGCCTAAAATTATAGTAGGGAGGCACACAAGCCTGGTGGCTTGTAGGTGTGGGGTCCAGATCCTAGGTGCTCTGTGGTGCAATCTGAGGTATTTCCTGGGCACTTTCTTCTGACTCCTTGAATCAAATTTGCTCGTGGTAACATTTTGAAATTAAGGCAAGATTGTTATTGGGAGGTCTTCAAAAGTCGATTTTTTTTTCTCTGGGTCATTTTCTTGAATGGATGGTTCAGGGGTTACATGCACATAAGTGGGCACTGCGTGAGTGGATGATGTATAGTCGCTTCCCTAATTCCGGATCTTAAAAATAACTCAGATTCCAGCAACGAAATCCTATAATTCTGGTGAAATATGGTCAGTATCTGATTTTCTAATTAAGAATTTCCTGATTTTGAGAAAACTAGTTCATAAGTAACATTTCAGTGAATTAAAAAGTGAAACTTCATAAATTTTGACTCAAGTTTTTCAGCTGTACTGCGAGCAATTAGCGACTATCCCCTGTGCTGCACAGTTGATGAACCCATTACATCACATACATGTACATTTTTGTTACGCCCGTGTAGTGGAGTTCGCAACATACGTGCAAGCACTTAAGGTGCAATCCGCAACTAGTAAAAAAATGCATCTATTTTTCGGCCAATTTATTTTTAAAAAAGGGAAACTCCAAAAGTCACTTTGATTAAACACACATTAGATGCAAAAGTTTATAGGACCGTTAGGTAAGGAAAAAAGTATTTGGAATCACATGTACAGAATGACCTGTCACTCTGTATCTTTTGGTCCATTTTGTTGGCTCTCATGATGTTCGACATACCGTTTATAAATGAGAAAGTTTGAAACGGAAATCTAGCAGGCAGAAAATATTTTTCTAGACGCTTTCTGAAAATAAAATTTTGTACAAGAAGCTTACATTTCACCTTAAACTGAACTTGTTTGAGAATGCAAAACACAAAAGAAGTAGTTTTAGAAGCAGAAGAAAAGAAGTTTCAGTTCAAGTGATCAGGATCTAGGAAATATTGGGAACTACAAGCAGGAAATTGGCTGTATTTTCTGAGAAAAAAACCCACCACATTCCAGGTATTGGTTCTTGATTTGACAAAATGAAAATGCTATGACCGGGAGATTGGAACCAGTCCAGAATTTCGTGCTAACGCACTACACTGTGTATGGCTTTGATCACAAATGCTACAAAGTGCTATACTGTTGTCATGGTTGTGCTGAATAATATTGGTAAACTCATCATGTTCGTTCCATAAAGTGCAGTAAACTTCTTTCCATTTAAATAAACTGTGCAGACGATGCAGAATAAGGAAAATCAAATAGAAAAAGTAGCAGGGTGGTGAGAATTTTGGCAGGGCGTCAACACCTTAGCGGGGTGGTCTAAACTTTTGGCAGTTCAGCCTGCCCTGCTAAAACCCCTCGTAGAGAACACTGATATCGTCATGACATCTAGCATTAAGAGTATTGAGAAGAATATTGAAATTAGTGAGTCTTTTTAACTACAAAGTACCATATACATGTGCAACAAAACAAGTATTGGTAGCAACCAACACCTGCAGAAAGGACAGAATAACTATGCATGTATACCTGAGGTTTGTTGAAAGCTAGATTGATGAGCTTAATGGTGTTAGTTTGCAGTACATCCCTTAGAGGCTTGGCGTCATCTTGCTTCAACAGATACTAAAACAAAAAGGGTTCAAGCAGTAAAATAACCTAAGTAGAACACCTTGATTTAAAAAGATCTAGGGATACAAAGATAAACTTTAATTTAATTCATCATGGGCCAATATATGTAAAAACCAATGACTTAAAACAAAATGTTGTCAATCATAGAGTGAACTATTAACAGCAAATTGTCCTGATGCACGTAGTCAGAACAATTCCAAACATGTTTACAACATCAATTTATACACACTACATGGCAGCAATTATTACAATCCCTAATTCCTGTCGTTATGTTGAAGCACTGCTCCTCATATCTTGGAGTAGTGCAGGTGATTTCAAATATAATCTGAGCTTGGATTTATCCATGGCTGAGCATAACCACAAGGCTTAACCCAAGACGTTGACACACTGCATTCTTCAGATCAGCCACACATTTTGCCAGATAGCCTCATTCCTTTAGGATCCTCCAAAACCACTCACAAGATTATGGAGGATTGAGAATACTTAATGAGTGATATCCGTTAACACTTACAGCTAGGAGATTACTGAACTGTGGGTTACGCAGATTGGTCTCAGTCAGAAAGCAGTCAATAGTCTGCACCGGATACCTCAACAGGTACAACATGAGTGGCTCACGAAATGGACTCCCAACCTAATTATAAAAACAGTGGACACAAAAGTAAAGTGAAAAAGCTTTGTCAAGTTTGGGTTACTAAATCAAATGAGCAAACACAAACTTCTTCATGTTCGCCAACGTTGTCATGTCTTTTTGTCACCACAGGAACGCTTCATGTTAAAATTCAAGCTATATGTGCTTTGGATAAAAGACTTGAAACATACAAAAAGTCAGCAAAAGGTATCATCATAATTATGGTGAAAAGCCATCTTAGTAATGACATTATACATGCAGTATTATGTACATGTAGAATAACAATAATTCCACGAGGCAAAGTAAGAAAGTAACACCATGTACACATTCATGTCATAGCAGTTTACTTTGTCACATCTGCAGGCGTAATGAGTAACCTACAAGCCTGTAAAGATAAGTTAGCAAACCAACTAACCTCAATGCACAATGCATTTTCTGCTTTGATAGTCAATGTAACCAGAGCATCTAGTAGTTTAGGAGAGGCAGCTGGTATTGCATGGAAGATGTTGATGATAGCTGAACATATCTTAATGCTCTCTGTAGCCTTTGCCTGTACACTGGTACTACTACGCTGAGCAGCAATAGATACCTCCATCCATTTCTTCAAGTGTGTCTGTTAACAGAATATGAACATCCAATGTGAGACTCCACAATTGGTCAGCCCTCTAACATGGCTTCCATGGTGAATGCTTCTAAAAGTCTTGGCTATGGTACATGTACAAGGTGACCCACTCCCTTATGGGTACTATGTAGCACCTCTAGCCAGGCTTCCATAGGTGCTTGTGTTATTTAAAGCTACAGTGGAGAGTTTGAACACAACTTTGGCCTCCTCATTTCACATCAAAAGCTCCTGTTGGCAGGGTTTGCATTAAGTCCCTCCTGAGGAGGGAATGAAGCTCTGAGTATTTCATAGTTGACTACACACCTACTAGTTAGGCAGAGAAGCACCACAATTAGGCAGAGAATAATGTTTCTGGTAAAAAAAATTAAAGTTGATATCCATGTTTGTGGATATTGCCATGGAATTTAACTTGCACTTTGATATGTCCCATTTCAAGGTAAATCTGGTGGTAGAAGTAAAATCTGTGTTATCCTAAATCAAAACAGGCATTGGGTGGACATCATTGAAAAGGACAATAGTGCATTTTGAGGTTCCCACCACATATTCGAGGAATGTTGTGTGAAATATTTTATCACTGTCAATCACTCTTTCAATTCTGACACTCTGAGTTTGGGTCCAACTGGGCAAAGAAATGTTCGTCTAGTTTCTGCAGCAAAAGCTGCAACGTGCAATATTGAATAAAACTGGTTTAATCTACCAGCCAATTACCAGCAATCGCCAGTCTGATAGTTTTTCCATTAAAAACTAGTAATTAAACAGTGGACTAGGTGTTCAAACCACTTTGTATCACGCACACTGTTCAAAAAACAGGTCGGGGACCAAACCACACACTAGCGACGACGCCAGACTATGCATACACCGCTCGCTTGTTCAAAGATGACATAATTTTTGAACAATTTTTAGATCACGGTTCGCAGATGACATCGATCTCTTTATCGGCCAAAAACTTCAAAACAAATTCCTCTAATTGATCAAATTTACAGGAAACATGCTACCCAAGATCTAGATGAAACTTCTCTTTCATTTGGTATTTTTAAAAGCGGATCAAGGAGATTTTTCGGTCGAATCTTGCACTGGATGTGTCGAATTCGGTGGGCAGACAAATCCAACTCTGCCGATGAAAATGTTTAAGGGAAAAAAAAGAAGCCTTGCCGAAGTTTACTTTATGCATGAAAATGTTGCCATTAAAAATCTTCATCGATTCACCATGGCAAATTTTATGTTTACCGTGGCGATTTTCCAAAATAGTGATCAGAAACAACTTTGCCATAGACTCCAACGGTAAGGGCAACGGCAGCCATGTTGGCTGCCGGCATTTCAAATTTCATTATTTTCCCAAAATCGCGCCGTAAAATTACATTATTATCACGTGACCTGATAAAAATGACGTCACTGCTGCTTGAACTGGCGACATGAGCAGAAACTAGGGACATTGCCAGATTGTGGTTTGGTTCCCGACCTGATTAATATTCTCAGAGATGCTCTGATTGATCAGATTCACCAAAAAAATGAATTATGAGTAAGCATTATAAGCATCTAAGAGGTAATTTTCTTATGTAAATTATGAATGCTTTTACAAAATTTTGCTGTTAATTCCTTTGAATAACCAAATTCATTTTTAAAAAGGGAAGATGGGTTTAAAAAAAATGACTTACTAGCATCTGTTCACAGAGCTTTTCGTTGAAAGCATTGGGGAAGAGCTGAGTCAGATAATGCAGTCTCTGGATAGCATTGAGATTGAGTGAACGATGGTCACCCAGCTTCAGCAACAATGGTCGTATGGTAGAATGCACCAACTCCATATCTACAGCATGACCTGCTATGAACTTCTTCATACATTCAGCACCTGCTTTCAGGAGCTCTGGCACTTTGGATGTCAGGAAAATGTACAACAACTTGAAGATCTTATCCCGTACATGAGGAATGTAGTGACAAGCAGCCAGAGCATCTGCAATGGGTAATAACAGTGCATTCAACTCTTATCGTGTTACAAATATTGTACAGTAGAACTAAATTGGAAACAAACTTCAAGCATCTTGGAAGAAATAAACAAAAGGAACCTGCAACAAACATTCAGGCCTACAGTGACCTTCAGCTATGGGCTCCAAACTAAATAAATAGCACTTGGAACTTACTCAGGGCACTGATACGAAGTGGAACTAGTGAAGGTACATTCTTGTAGCAAGGAAGCTTGGTAAGCATTGAATCCTCTACTTCACACAGATTGACCAGCTGTTAATGCATACAGGTAAAGCATGACAAATCATCAGTCTCAGGACATCCTTGTAATCAATAAAACTCATGCTAGCCAGACTGGAAAAGAACTTGTAGTCATAAAGGTAACATTATAACAATGTAGTAGAGTCTCCAAGAGCATTGCATCACGAAATCTACACGTACATGTAGGTGACAAAAAAACTGTCATTTGGTGGACATCATAATGTGGTGTCTTTCTAACAAGTGCCTTTTTAAAAGAAGAGTTAAACTTTTAGCTTTCATATACTTGGCACTTCAATGCAAGACTCTCTTGCCATGGTATAAAGACAAACCTCCATTTGATGAAACTCATCAAGTTTAGTTTCACTGTAAACTGCTGTAATGACTGATACTTTCATTGTCAAATAATACAAACAAAAACAAAGTTGTCTAACCAAAAGCTATTAAAGAAATAAAATCACATATTTGTACATGTAGGTAAGGCTACGGCTCTGCCAAAAAAGATGTCAAAGGTGAATAAAAAAGTTTAAACAAGCAGACTTTTTTCCTAGACAGACAATGGTTTGGTAGGGGACATTGGTCAATGTGGTGCCGGTATGAGAGACAACTACATGCACACATATGCTGCTTTTTCAGATACTGTCATCATAGTCTAATAACAAACATGTGCAGTCATTTGACAATGAAATATCAGATGAGACCTGAAAGCAACAGCATATGAAAGTACATGCATGGCTTTTACCTCCACATAGAAGACCTTATGCTCTGGCACATTGAGATCCATAGTGAACAGTCTGGGTTCCAGCGTTGTACAGAATGTGTTACTCTCCATCAAGCCTCGCTGTGCATTCGCTGGTTGATGATGTAGTAGATGTTTCTTAGGTGGGATCATGTCTGCTAGTACTTCCCTATGTGGTTCCATGATTTCAGTCACATTCTTGCCAGTGATGTCAGCAAGAGACCGCAATGAATCCATGGCCTGATGGGTCAACAACTCAGCTAAATGAATAGTGTGTAGGGGTTTTAAACAGAACTGTGTAGGATACTATGTAAACAAAACACAGTGAAGCCACAACCAACTGTGAGAGTAGGGGATGAAGAGAAATCCATGAAACACAGTAAGGGTTGAAACAGTAACAAATATTGTGACTTAACATAGCTTCTAATAACAAGTCAGGCATGGGTTCTCACTCAGTTTACTATGATTATGTGAACATTGCACTTGATTTCTTGTACAAAGTACAAAGAATAAGAAACACCTTAATAAAACTTCTAACTAGGGCCAAATTTCACAGCACTGCTTCACATTTAGCAGAAAAGTTGTTGCTTACTATACATAAGTTATGCCAACCTTAAGCACAATTTCATGCCGAGGTTGTGCTGTCACAGTTGCATGCAAATGGATATTTCCATAGTTACACCAAAATTAGATCAAATCTCTGTTAGCATAAACTGTGCTTAGCAGTGCCATCAAATTGGGCCTTGAACAGCGAAGCTGTCATGGCTTGATCCTACATTTACATGCAAATCAACTCATTCAAACAAATACATGAAACTGTTTTTCCTGTCATGTGCTACACACCTAGTGACCTACTAATTGGTTTGTAATCTTTCCTTCCACATTCTCAGTATTTATGGCCATGTGAAATGTATCACATACTTAAATACTTGATCAAATCCAAGGTAAATGTAGAGCATATAAAATGTTAGAAAATACACTCTTGCCGCTACTCACCCTAACATATCCCCTTCTACCCAGCAAATCCTCTTCCCACACTAACAAATTCCCATCTCATCCTCACTAATTCCCATTCCATTGGGTGTACAACAGAAATGCTCAATAAATACGCAACACGTGATAATCGCATCGAATTTGCCACGGTATTACCAATACCCCCCACTGTATTACCGATACCCCCCACAGTATTACCGATACCCCCCACGGTATTACTGATACCCTCCACGGTATTACCGATACCGTCCACAGTATTACCGATACCCTCCACAGTATTATCGATACCCTCCACGGTATTACCGATACCCTCCACGGTATTACCGATACCCTCCACGGTATTACCGATACCCTCCACAGTACTTTTTAAGCTGCAAGGCATGTTGAATGTGTCTAAGTGAAAAGCCCATTGCCAGTAACAAGATCTATCAGGTCAACTATCATAAGACCACAGCCTCCCAGTCTGCATGCTACCACATACCAAACATTGGTCCTTATTTACACTGGTCCCAATGTCTCAAAATTGGCAGTACTGCACCTACACCTGGCAACCAAATGCAACATTTGTAGATTTGTAGGTACATGTGGTTGCAGTTTTCTGCATTTGCTACAGGTAAGGTTTGACTTAAAAAAGTATCAACCTCCCTGGGGCAAGTGGTGTTAAAGAATCTGTCATTTTGAATTACACCCACAGTGTCACGGGCACGGCAAAAAAGATTTTGTTCAACATGGTGTTTTGTCAGTCAATCTTACTGTATGGAGAGAACAGCACATTACCTGGTGTCTAACAGTCTCATTGGGTGACGTGACTTCTCGCACTAACTCTCGTGTGACATCATGGAATGCTTTTTGCTGGGCCACACTTAGTTGAGCATTTTCTGCATTCTCTCCCTCTAGCGGACTAGCGCACAATTTCAGCAGATTCTCTAGGTTGGCTTTGGCCATGTCCAGAGCTCCACTTGATACCTACAGATACAGTGTTCCATGTATCTAGTTATTAGTTTGACTTCCAGCAAAGGTGAAGAGCCTTCTCTTGTTTGATATTTTGATTTCAAATTTAATATTTCGCATATCTGAAGATTCATTTGTCATTTTGTTGCTGTGAAAAGCAAAATTTTCGGAGAGAATTGAGCAACAGCTTCTGAGCCATGTAGAACCAATCGACAATTATGGTTTCTTCCTTCTGCAAGGAAGCAAGCATGGCTTCACAGTTTCTGGTATTTCATCAGTCAATATGATTTAATTTCTGTTAAAAATAAAAAAGAATACTTGCAGACTTCTGTAATGTCAAAGGAAAGAATTGCTGACATTTCAGCTTATGGGAAGAATGCTAGATTAACCCTCCTTTGGTTTAACAGTACAAATATGCACGAGTGCTCACAGTCACTCTCTTGCATGTGTTTTCTACATGGAACACAAACATGCACAGGTTCAGTGTGTATACAGTAGATTGCCAGCACAAAATGACCCAGGATCTTTTGTGCAGTCCTCTTCACTGCATTTGGTTTACTGCACAATTATGCACATGAAAC
>NW_019091472.1:392930-406489 GCF_001949145.1 Acanthaster planci | reverse complement strand
TTGAATGCAATATATTTCTTGCTGCTAATAAATTTCTTGCACTGCTCTGCACTAAAGTGCTTGGATTGTAGGACTATAGCTACATTGGTTGGCCAGCAAAATGTGTGAAACTTCCACCCTCTTTCCTTAATACGTCAATCGTTACTACAATTGATTGTCCAGTTCCACAATTTAGCCAGTTCTGCTATTCAGAAAAAACAGGGGGGGGGATTTTCAGAAAGACAAAATTACTGGGGACTTGAATCACACTTCTCTGAAATAGTTTACTTGAAGATCTTGCAGAAAAACCATTTTGCAGAAAAACAAGCATTATACAGGTATGTTGCTGGATTGTTTCTGGATGAAAACCTTTCCATGAAAGTAAGTTTTCTAGGCCCCTGGGACCTTGGACTGTTTCTCAACAGAACTGATTTTTGCCATTTCTTGTAATGGTCGTGAATATGACTACTGTATTCAACACAAACACTGCACCGAGGATGAACTTACCAATCATGGCTGTGAGCGCATGCTGAAAAGCAGTCCTAGACAGTGTGTTGGGGCACTTGTAGGCGTGGCTTGATACATGTGGAATATCACCCGTTGTCATGCTGAAATCAACAACAATTAGAAGTGTTTAGGTTTCGTAGAATTCATTCAAGCTGCAAAATGACTGATGTGACCAGGACAGCATAAGAGGAAGTAAACAAATAAAGTACACTGTTGTATGACATTCAGCCTTTCAGCAAGCAGATAAGGACAGCCTTAATTGTGTGTTTACAGAGTCAGGAAAGCATACAGATCTCAAAAGTAATTGCACTTGTCTAATCCAAAGGTTTGTGCTACAGATGGCATGGAAATCTCCATGCACATACATCCATAAGCAGACCTACACACTTAGATATGCTTACAGGTTATCTCAATTTTTCTGCTATAGTTAGCACAATATCTCTGCTGAATGCTTACCAACATCACTGTATTGGTCCCAATAGACTTTGTCTGAGCTAAACAAGTTGTAAAAGTCCAGATAATCGCCAATGGGTGCATTCGATTAGCTTACATGTGTAAGTCAAACTTACACGAGAACGTTCATTTAGCCATCACGTGATCTTCGTGCCTGCCCTGGTGTCAGCCACCACTAACCCAGCTGGCGAGCGGGTCTCTGGAGGCTGCCCGAGTGTAATGACATCACGGATAAACTGTTCGAGCATGGAAATGATGGAACGTGGCAGGGACTTGACCTTTTTCCCAGAATGCTTTGGCGAATACACTGCAGCGTTCAATCAGCCTCATTTCGAGGCTTCCCTTGCGTGTAACACTGGTGTATTCAGGGAAGCTAATCGAACGCACCCAATGACTGTTTATGACTGTGTGGCTCAGATAGTTTAATTACTCCAATCCATCTTATTTACATCAACCAACCTAGAATGGCTCAGTAACTGTTGCAGACTCTGTTTGGTGTCATCTAAATTCATCATACTGATGATGAAATGTCGTACGACTTCAAAGGCTTGGCGACGATAGTATGGCTCTGTACTTGGAGATTTCAGCTTGTTCAAAGCTGTTTCTATTACCTATTGAAAAATTGACAGAATAAGCGTTGTCCAAACTTTGAACGTAACTTTTTTTTACATCACCAAAACTCTTTGTATGTTCATAATGCATAAATTAAATCTGCAATGTTTTGCAGCTTTCCTTTCCAAAAATCAAGGAATTGGTTGTTCCTTAGGAAAGGAACAACCAATAAAAACAGGGTTTTCAACATATCCCAGGATCATGGTGATATTTACTTCATCTACCAGGATTAACCATTTCCAAACACAGACGTATGAGGGATGTATACCTAACACTTTTTGAAAACCTGTCAGCTCATTTCAATAAATTGAAACTACATGTACATAAGGCCAGAGCTCAAATGCCAATAGCAGTTCACAGATGAATCTCCAACCATCCGTTTTACAAACATGTGAAAACCTGAAGATCTTTAGACCAGGCCTTAATATGATGCCTACCTTGCTGACAGGCAACTGCACTGGTGTTTTATGGTCTGGGAAGTACACACTGACGCATGGGCCTTCTGAATCCTCATCTTTGTAGGTAAGCTGAATGAAGAACAATAACCACTATCAATACTCAAACTCTTAGCTTAACTTTCTTTTTTTTTCCAAACACAGATCTATTTCAACCATTACACGAGTTCATTCTCTCAACTTGAGTTACTTGACAATGAGTGGAAGCTTCAAAAATTGACATTGGAAGCAGAGTTCTTAGTCTATATGCTCGCATCATTCTGCTCTAGGTGATGCTCCTTGCTGACCTACAAGTTTTGCCTTTGTTAATTTTGTTGCCTGTTTTAGCTTCACCTTGATTTTGATTTGCGCTTTTCGCATGACACAGTGCTTTTGAGGACCTTCTGTGTTTAAATTCATTGAAGCCTATTATCATTGACCTTTTATTGTGGTACTTGAACTCAAAATCACACAATCACACATATTTATCATGGGAAATCCATTTTGATTCTCTAACATGCACTTTCCTTTTCTTTGACAATTTTGAGTGTTCATAAAACAAAAAACTGTCATTTAGCTCTCTAAAAAAATGTAGAAATGTTTTGAATTTTGAGGATCAACATTTCTTAATTTTCAAATGTATATAAATAAAAGCTTGTAACAATATATGACGACAAATCACAATATCACAATGTCCCAACACTGGCCAGGTTTTTCCCAACAACACTTTGAATTTAACAACTGTTAAAGAATACTTTGCTGACAATAGATTTGGATAGAAATAACAAGCAAGAAAGAATCCACTTTGACATCAAAGAGCCTTGCTGAATGTAAGTGTATCATCTTACCCTTTGTGGCTCCTTCAGCATTTTGCGATTTCCACCACCAAACTTTCCCAGTACACGGAAGGCAACATGGGCGATATTGTCATTGCGGTTTCGCAGTGTACGCCACAGCGCCTTCAGCAAAGAAAATGAAAATACACAGTCACTATTTTAATATAAAAGTTAAAAGTTAAAACTGAATCTGTTTATAAATCCACACTTATTTCGCAGTAAGTCAAATTGAAAATACTGCTAACCAGAATCTGCTTAACAGTATTGCTATGAAGGTTCTTAAACCTATTCAAATGATCAATCCAGTAGCTTACTTGATTGAAATGTTCTTACCTGCATGAGCTCTGCTCTGACTGGTTGGATATGTTCATACAAGAAATCAGGCTGCAGGTTGTCAACACAAAGCTCTAACGTCCGTAGACCCTGTCCACCAAAACAAAAATACCAATGAATGCACATGTACAAGAGTTAGAATAGTAATGGAAGGATTTTGATACCGAAGCAGTAAACGTTTACAGAGGCCGGTTATGTCTATGCTTGTTTTTTAAAGCTGGGATTCTTTTGACCATGACTGCTGGGCTGTGGTATGCCCAGTATGCAAAGCCCTGTCCAGCAGCAGGCCCCATTGAACCAGCAGCCGCATGATGAATAGAATGTATGTGTGGTATGCACTAATCCTCACACAAAGCCACACTGTCGCTAGTATGTGGGGGTTAAACAGAATAGATAGCTGTCAGGTTTCAGAAGAAATTTGTGGAAAGTACTAAAATTTTACTGGGAAAACAGAACTGTTATCTTACCTGGCTCACTAATGTTTGCGATCCATTCAATGCAGAGACTAGTGGGTCCATCAACATAGGTAGGTAAGGCAGTAACGAACTCAGTCGCACTGGAACAGTCAGACATAACTCAACAAAGAGATCCTTCATGTGTTGTTTATGCAGACCACTCTGAAGCTGGTTTAAGCCTACACACGTTAATGCCAACACAAGAAAATATATTCAAATTCACTAAGGAAGTTTCCAAGACTATCTAATGTTTTTATGGGAACACATCATCCTTCAGGTGCAACAGCAATTACAATTGGTTCCTCGGGTACAGGTGAATGCATGAACTACATAAGACACTATAGTGGATAACACTATCCTGGTTCATATGGTGTCCAACAGTGGGTATCAAGGAAGGTGTAGCTTAGAAAGTAAATCTCTGTTAAATGCAACTAGGATGCAGCCAAGAGGAAACACTGCATGACAGTGACCTCCTTCATCTTTGAATTATGATTGGTCACGGACTCAGGGAGGTTGTGCAATGGTGATCATAACAGCAATATAAAGACTGCTAACTGCATGAGGCTATGCCAGGGTAGGAATTTCATTCTTGAAGGAGTAAGGCAACTTCTCATTTGCAAAGGACACTTGTGTTAGAAAATCAACTTGTCTATGGGGACATTTCAGTGCGCACTGAGGCAAAGACCAGGGCATCAAGGTAGTTGCCTCTGATGCCTCCATGAAGTTCCTGCCCTGCTATGCCTCTTGGTGTAGTGTAGGAGATAAAAGTTTAACTACAATTTGTAAACAGAAAACCAAATATTCCTTTCTAAAAGTGGCCTTTTATGCCTCTCAATTCCATGCGATTACTAATATGCAGGAACAACTGACAGGAAAACAAAACATATTCCATGTCAATATGATTCCACAGAAAAGTGAAGAAAAAGACGTGTTGAACTGCATTTGACGTTACAAGTAATCTATGGAAATAATGCACTACAAGTCTGCTTCAGAGCCAGCTACTACAAATAAAATGATGTAACCACATATTAAACCAGACTTACCTTGCAGGAGATCAGGTAACAATGGAAGAAACTCTTGATATAAGAGATCATGGCTACCTCCTCCGATGGAACGAAAGAGCGCCCTCAGGAGAAGGAAGTAGTTATACGGCTCTTTGGCTGTGGTTGCCAATTCCATGGAACGGTTGACAATCTTATGCAAGTGTGGCTGCACAGTCAAAAAAAAAGAAGTCAGGATAGATCAAATTTCATTAACCCTGACCTTCCTCAACCCAACAAAATGCTCAGGGCTCTTTCTAGGATTTTGGAGGACCGAGGGTGAATGACAAAAAGGTGTGGCTGATTGAGAATAACAATAATAATAACTGAAAATTTATAATTTATAATTAAGTCAATGGCGCAGTACAGGTAAATGCTAAGGAAATAAATGGAATAATGCAATGTGTCAAAATCTTAGTCAGACCTTGTGTTATGTTCCCCTCTGCATATTAAGCTTATATCTAGCTTATACATGGAATCATCTGCACTGCCTTACGATACCATGGAGGCTGTATGCCTTTTTTTACATGGAGGCAATAAGAAGATTTTGAAGTACAGGATGCATCCAAGCCAAAAGGGTCTGGGGGAGGGTTATTACAAATCTTTCATAGACCAATTTCGCCCACTAAATCCCGTGACCTAAAGTGAGTATCAAACATCAACAAACATGGCATCCTCCCAAAATGTGTTCCAAGTGTTGCTTACTTAAAAATTATGCCAATTTTTGGTATAGTACTAAGCACATCAGTAGTCTGAGTACTTCACTGACCGTCAGCTTTACTTTTGGAAAATGAAACGTACGACACACTCTGCTATAGGGCACCGTATTTGTTGTCTGATATCCACTATAGGTCACGTGACTAAGCAGTCACAATCGGTCTAACACAAACAGTCGAAGGCATATAAAAGAAGGAATTTCCATGCTTGATAAAAAAAGAAAATTCAGGTATAATGCTTTTCAAAATATCCGCTTCTTGCATGCTGTCTATTGAAATTTTGAAGTTTTGAAAAATCACATTTGTCTCAGACAAATGCTGTAGTCATAAAGCATTGAATACTACACTATTATAAATACTGTCCAAAAAGGTCAAAACCTAAGATGCCAACTCCGCAGATGATACCTGAACAATCTGTATAAATAATTTCCTATCTGGCAGAAAGATGCAATTGAGCAATCTCTTGTACTGTGAGTTGTGCGTGTACGAAAATTTGCTGGACTGCTCTTCCACCAGAGACAAGGTAAAATCTAAATACTCTGAGTTCATTTTCTAACCTTCAGCATTTGTTCATTCTCAGCTGCAAACAGTGATACCGACCCAAACACCAGTTTGAAGAGCTTCAGGTACAAGTTGGACCGCTCCATATTGGCTAGGAAATAGACAACAATCACATTTTGAAACATTTTAAAACAATACTTTTACCATTTCTTTAACTTAATCCCCTCAGCATTTTTTCTCGAAGGCTGACTCAACCCGTCAAATTCCAACACCCTTTCGCTGCTGGGTGAGGTGTGTGTACTCAACCTGCAGGATTCCAACAGTCTACTTACTGTATCGGTACTCAACCCAACAAACTCCAACTGGCAGTAAACTGTTGGGGTTTGGCTGAGTGGGGATACTTGGTCATACACTATGTATAAAGATTGGAGACACAGTGTACTCATCCCTTCAAGATCCAACAACTGCAGGGCTATACAATATTGCATTTGTTGGGGGGGGCTCAGATTTCTTTGTTTTTATCTTTGACTTCTCGTAAAAAAGCAAGGTCACCAAACACTCTATTGTAAATTATTCTATTCCTTAAGTACAGGTACATGACCAAATGACCTCCACTGTTTACAGGCACACAAATACCAGCAGCACTATTCATCAAACACGCAGAAGCAAGTACTGGGCATTACCAACCATCCCCACCCAGTCCAAATCCAACACCTGCTACTGCATCTGTACAGTACTCATCCTGTCATAACAACACTTTATACAGTAAGTTTCATATGTACACAGAACTCAACTCATCAAATTTCAACAAACTCTGGTGTTGTAAATTGAAAGAATTGAAGGGGTATAACTGCATTGAATAGCTTTGTAATAAACAGAAGGATCATTTAAATTTTGGAGGGCTCCATTGGAATCAATTGCTATCATGTCGTTAAGTCTAGTTACTTGGGAACTAGGGCTATACAATGGCCACAATTTTTTTTAAACCAGAAACATGATTAATCTACTGAATGTAAGCACAATAAAGTTGAAGTGTTTGCCTCAAAGTCTGACTTACTTCCCATTTCCGGCATGCGCTGCAGCAAGTACTCCACCAAGATGGTAGCAAATGTGGCCGATGTAGCTGGGTTGGCAAGGAAAGAATTGGCAATGATCTGCAGTGCATAGTTCTGATTGATCCTATCCACAAAGAAGTCGATGGTGGTTTGGAAGATCTCTCGGAATGTCAGCTGGTGCATCATGGTGAACTACATGTAGATCAAACACATTCCATGATACAGAGTCAGGTTATAATCAAACAGAAATGCTCAACTTTCAACATACATTTTATACGTTTTATACTTTTGCAAGTAAGTCCATTACAACAGTGAAATTTGGAAATGAGAATTAGATCCCATTTCACCACAACTCATTGAAGTGAGTATGGCAAAATAAGTCACAATATGACCTTTCTGGCTTATTTTTCATCCAAAATTATAACCTTTTGCAATAACTGTGGCACAACTGTAAGTTATCATAGGATAGATTGTAACCTACAACACAGCTACCGGGAAGAGTGGGAAAACCTGCCAAACGTCAAATCAGCAGTCAAATCACAAGTACTGAAGCAACAGGGCATGAACAATGAAAAGAATCTTTTGAACAGTTGGTGACTTGACTAAAGGCTTGTTGATTTGCAGTTCACTGATGAAAGGCTTGCGATGACTTGTCAGCATTTTACCTATTTAAGTTAAACCAGCAAATAACCACGGAAAGTACGGTCCTTGGAAAACAGCACCAGCCAATATTTTGTGAAAAAGCTGCTTACCACTCCTGCAAAATGTTCTAACACTTCCTTCTCATCCTTAATGCGCACACCCTGCATGGCAGGTGGTCTAATTGTTGTCTGTCCATTAGCAGCAACTTGGATCTGATATATATCCAGTGCTTTCATGGCTGTGATTTGAACAGAATATGGGGAAAAAGATTACATGAAACAATCGTCTTACATGTAGATACTAAATTCTTTCTGTCTCTGAATAAACCATGCATGCATATTTATCACAGTATACGAAATAATAACTTTATTTGGACTGGCATCTGTTTACAACATAACCTTTGTAGATGACTGTGAAACCCAAGCAGGTTACAATTAACAGTGTAAATAAATACATTCACTTTCAATCCACTTGAACAGCTGGTTCCATTCAACTCATGGAAAGTAAATGTTCATAGCACCTGTAACTTCAAAGATATCTGTTTCAAACATTACTTAGCACAGACAACAAGGAATTCTTCATCTTACAGTTAGTATTAGTTTTGCTCAGATCAAATTATTTTCAGAGCAAATGCTTTGTTCACATTATTAAAACAGCAACCAGATCCTGAAAGTACTCTGCCCTCAGTTACTTATATTGTATGCAAGATTTTAAAGAGCAACTCCAACAGTGAAAGAAAATAAGAAATCTGCTGTAGTAAATTTACTTGGATCCATTATAGACATCTAGGCCACCTATATGCCATCTATTAACCTGGATTCAGCAATATTTTTGGTTAAAAAAGTCACTTTTGAGACCCGTTACTGCTGAGCGGAATTGTTATCTTCCACGAAAGGAGCGTGTCGTCATCGCTTCATTTAAATCTCATGAATAGGGCTTTTCCAGCCTTTTGTCCACATAGCACCGTGGAAACGGTTCTCTGGCTGGTGCATGTACACAGTGAGCTTTTGTCTACGCAGCACCGTGGAAACGGTTCTCTGGCTGGTGCATGTACACAGTGAGCTAGCGCGGTCACACCAATGCACAAAATTACACGTAGTATAGTAACGCGTGTGTAGTTACAGTTACACTGTCCCAAGTCCGAGGCGCAGAGCCTTACAGATTTGAACTCATCATACCACCAGATTGCCAACAGGATCCTGATCAGGCTGACATCAGGGCCACTGACTGGTGAACAAGGCGGTGAAGGAGACCAAGTTTGTTTGATCAATACGGCTTGGTAAGCTCAGAGTGAAGGACAGATGTTTTGAATGTTTCTGTGTTATTTGTTCCAAAAAAAGTGTCAGGCTAGGCCGTGCATTTCTGCATGGTGCCACCAACGGTACAAACATGTACAGTTTTAGGAAAATTTGCAAAATTGGTCCATATTTTTATCGCACTATTACAATTTATTTAGAAGTTTCAGTGCCACTTTACATATATAACTTATTACTTACATACCACATGAGTATATTAAACTGTATTCTCCATTTTTTTCACCACCGTTGGGATTGCTCTTTAATTACAAATTGACTCACCATACTTAACAAGATCAACAAAGACTGCTGTCTCCTTGGGCTGAAACTGCTTATTCTGACCAAAGGTTTGTACATCTGTCAAGGTAAAAAGAACACAGAAAGGAAAAATGAAAAAGAATACAGCTGTCTGGTGAGATAAAGACAAGGATGTTGTGTGTCTGGAGCAATAAAGGTGCATATAAGGCAAAGCAAGGAGTGTCATCTACCTACCTCAGATCAATTTTATGTCAAAACAATGTGACAGCTCTTTAACAAAATACCAAAATCACTGAGAAGTAAACAGTGGCATAACACAATTCAAATCATTTTGTGAAGGAAATGCTTTTCATATGAACCCGGGCGACTGTATTTCTGAAGTCTAAAATGGGAATTTTAGTTAAGGCATTAATTTGTACAGGTTAACAGCGTCTTGTTTGGGGTCCACATTTAATGTGCTGTTTCAAAGCAGATATCTGGATCTTTTGGATGATCAAGGGGAGCGATGCACTGCACCAAGGTCAACCTTGTTTTGTTTCCAAATGAGTCTGATTGCTTGATGACATTTAGTTTTCAGGCTGTGAAGCAAACTATAAAGTCTTTAATAACCGCACAACTTTCAATACATGTATATTAAGCTGTTATACTTTAAAAAGACTACAATCTATCAACATCAATCAGCTGAACACAGGTAGATGAAACTCACCAGTTGATACCTTGCAGGAACTGACACCCCAGGTAATTGTCTTCACACCACAGACAACAGTCTTCACCAGATTCCTGCAGTCTGTCACTGAGTAGTTGTTAAACTGAGAGAAGCTTGATGGGACATAGGTCTTGGCCTTCAAGTCTTCTTTGTCCTTGTCAGGAAACAGGGCACTTAAAGGTTGCATTGTAGTCCCAGGAGTGCTTGGGATGGCCGGTGTAGATGGCAAAGTCGGGGTTGGAGGTACTGAGGGGGTGGGGGGCGGAGGTAAGAGGCTGGGGGTTGACGGTGCTGGGGTACTTGGTGTTTGGGGAGGTGGAATGGTCAGAGTAAGGGGTGGTGGTTTGGAGGCCAAGGAAATAGTTGGATGTGACTGTGAGGAGCTGGACTTATCTTGACTTGACTCCTGGTGCTGTCGACTAAAATGATTCACACATAAATGACTCACACAAGATGGCATCATAAGAATATCTAATGCAGTCACTATAGGCATTGCAAATGATCGTAAATCATACTATCAACACTGCAGATGACTGGATTCACACGTCCACCAAGCTCTGACACAAGTAACGATGGGAGGGGGGGTTTACAGATCAGACAAACTAGTGAAAGAAAAATAAGCATTGTTGTTTAAGGTTTGAAATACTTTGAATACATAAAACAAACTACACTGGTGGACTGTGCCCTGATCAGCCTCATATTCACCAATGGGATTCTTAACTTTCTATGCTCGACAGTCTTGTTTCTTATGATGGTTAACTTTCAAAAGTAATTTTATTTAATACAGATGAATTCTTACCACTTTTGAAAGATGACTGGAAGTTGGTTTTCTGAGATGGTTTTGAACTTCAAGACAAACACTTGCAGCATGTGCATCAATATCTCTCTGGCCTGCAATGACACAGTATCCAATCTTCCACTTTTATAACTGACATTTCATGCCATAAACTCAATACATTTCCTCCATTTTAAATTCTGTTTTACCCTTCAACAAAGTGGTGGTGCTGTATTTGAACTCATCTTATTGTATATTTTGCAATGGTAATAGGAAAAATCTTATTTTTATTACAACTTTTCTTAAAAGCTCTTGGACAGCATAGAGTACCCAGTGCTTGTGAAAGTATACACCTCACACCAATTGCAGATGGGGGCTTGCTTTAATGGGTTTGATTGGAACAAAGAGATAACACAGAATATTTCTCACAGGTACTTCCATGTGAGTTTTAGTCTTTTAATGAGACTTACATTGGCACCATCCTGTTCACTCTTCTGCCGTATGCACTCTACCAAGTTCAACAGCAACTTGCAGGAGACAGTTTGGATGTTACATGGTAGAGAATCATCATGAACATTTTTAGAGAACAGATGGACGGCCATTGAGAGATGCTGAAGAGGCAAGTGTTGCCGCAAATGATGAACTGAGTCAGCCAATGTGCTATAGGCTAAGGGCCTGTAATATAGATTCATACTCAGCATGTAAGTGGGTTAAGAGGCTCACAGCATTTAAAGAGAGAAGCAGGGGATAAGTCTACTACCGGTAGAAAGCAAGTAGCACAATTCTTCATTCACAACTTAATTTCTTATCACACATGCACATAATTGACATCAATGATCTGCACCAAAATATCGAGATTCATGGATGTCTTCTTCTCAGAGAACTGAGTTCGACACAATTTGAAGTGAGAGCAAAAATCTCAGTGTACAAAGTATTCATAAGACCCACAGAGACAACTTCAGAAAGATTGTATACAACAAAGTGAGATAAAAAAATCTGTGCAAAGTGCTTTTGTTTTTCCAGAGGTAGTTTCAGAATAAAAACCTTGCAAGAATCACAGACTCTTACATCGCTTTAATAACTTTCCCGTTCACAAAACCACTGAAAGGATCAAAACAACTGGGACCTCTATACAAAACACACTGTCAACAGTTAGTTTCCTTCCTAAAATTCCAAGCTAATTTACCTGAGAGATTCTTTACTGGTTGTGCCGTTTCCCACTAATATAGCCTCATCAAACAGCTTGTCAATTGTTGGCACAAACTCTGGGTAATTGGAAGGAAAAGTTGCATGTCACATAAAGGAGACAGCACTTCTATCTATGTAAATTTTGCGCCTCAAATCTTTTAAACAGAAAATAATCTGGCAAAATTAACAATGGTTAGACCAGTATTTGACCTGTAATAAAAATCTATAAAAACATTTCATGCAAGAAAATTGTTCAAATATTACATAAAAACCATCATCTGTTAAACATATGCATTCAACGTATCACTGTGAATCTCAACTTTTTATTTCCATTCATACTTGTAGTTTTGCTTGTGTATATCTCAATAACAGATTAGTCTTATCAACACCCAACACTGATGTGACTTGCTAAACAAGACAGAATAGGTTGGAGGGTTCAATTTGAGCCATAGGTGGATTCTCAAAGAGGAATTCTACATGCCATTTGATTCATTGTAATTGGATATGCCAAGGTTATGAATTTTTAAATTTATTTTCATATTGTATATGTTACCAATACTTAGCGAAGGATTTCTACACTTGAACATTTTATGGTTTTTCAGCATTTGAATCTTTCCTTTTCACTGCTTGGCGTAACATCTAACAGGCCTTGCAATCCAATCACACTGATTTCAGCAATGGCAGGTTTACATTCATTGTGCATTTGTAGGAAATACTTACTGTTTCTCAGGTCAGTTGCCAGAATATGTCTGGCAGCAATCAGCAACTCTTTTCTCAAATGAGCTACCTCACTAGGACAATTGGTGAAAAGACCCAGCATGCCCTTGACTAGCTGAGGGGCATAAGAGTTCACTATCTCCTGAAAGAATTAATGGTGTAGGGAAAAAAGTCCTTGGACACTCATTCAGTTTCCTTCATATATGATTTTATCAAATTTTTATTTGGTACAAATACAAATCATAACTCATAATTTGACCTAACGGGAATGATATGACATTGGGAGAGAATTTTGTGAGGACAAGGCCTCCAGAAAACAATCACAATTAGAAGGTATTACTGAAGTACTAACCAGCTGGCATGATGTTATCCTTAATCTGAAAATCATTTACTGTCTCTGAGAAGTAAGTGTTTGGGTGTACATTGTAGCATAGCACTACCTCAGCACTATATATTTATGGCTATCTGACTAGTTCAGACCTGGTATATTCTCAGGATGAAAGCAAGGAATGACAATGTCTTGATCTGTGCTGCGATGAAGTCCACATACATCTCCTTGTTGAATGTTGGAGAAAGTCTGCAATGATCAAGACAAGAATAAAAGGAAGTAGATGGGTCATTTTAGAAATCTGGGATCTAATATCTTTCATGTCCCTGTAACATCTGACATATGATTTTATAAGTTAAGAACACATTCTTGAATTTCCAAGATATATTAACCCTCATTGTGTTGTAAGAATCACAAACAGTAAAAAATTCCTTCCACTTGATTTGCCCCAGTACACGGACGCAAAAGGGTCAGGGATTAAGAATGCATCTTTGTATTGGGGGGGTTAAGATTAATTAACATGCAATGAAATACAAATAGTTTGAAGTCAATTTCAATAATTCCATGTCAAATTACACTGGTCAGGTGTAACAGGAACAACAAAGTCACACTTTTGGACATCTAAATTATGGAATGACCCAGATCAGTGTTGCTCATTGCAATAAGTACAGTACCATATTTCCTCGTTGGTTTGCTTAATATCTTTTCAATTAGTTGTTAATTCTCAAA
>NW_019091472.1:369664-392446 GCF_001949145.1 Acanthaster planci | reverse complement strand
GAAGGCAGGGTTTAAAGATGCCTCAGAAATAAACATGCATATAACTTTTATTTTATATGGAGCAAGCTCTTAAAACGCACTAACCATAAACCTGACAGACAAATCCCAAAGCTAAAAAATAATAAAATTAAACAATCATGTCATAAAACTATATGAATGTAGTAAAGATTACTTAAGTCAAAAAACAAACTTCTTGAAATTATGTACTTTTTACATTTTACATGTTCACAATTTCAGCTTCAAAAATAAAAATCCTAACTTCGCCCAGAACCCTGACAGATGCTTTATGCTGTTCATCATTAACAGGGTTCCTGCACCTGAAGGGCAATTAAATTCAATGACTTTTCCATGTCCAAATTATGAAAATCCATGACCAAATAATGCAATTTCTTGGACTACACGTACGTGGCCTTTCAGGTTGCAAATAGAAATCACACAGTGCTTCATGACTTCCATGACAAAATTCCATGACTTTTCCATGACTTTAGTCATTTCTACGATATTTTATGACTTTTCCAGGCCTGAAAACGGAAAAACAAATTTCCATGACTTTCCAGGATGCAGGAACCCTGATTAATGTCCCTTTGCTTCAGTTGCAACCTTACCTGGCTTTTGGTTCCATCTGGCTGGCTAACTGTAATAATGGTTTGGCAAGCAAAGCCAGGTCTGTCAACAAAGGGTAGGATATTGAGAGGATCCGGCGGTGACACACTACTTCCAGGGTCTAGACTCTTCTGTTAAAAAATAAGTAATGAGTCATTGCTGTCAGGAAAGGTACAAAAAACTCTGTGGAATAAGGTTTGAAGTTACTCCACATTCTGTATTCCAAAAAGTGACATTCACAATACATATGCACCTATTTATAATTCCAATAGACCTGTAACATATGAAGTCATGCTTTGTTTACATGTACAGTATGCTTTCCTATGGTAGTGAAGGGAGACATGATCCATTGAGACCCCATAGAAATGCATACATGCAAACAAAGCATGACATCATTATGCTTCAGGTCTAATGGTTCGGGAGACATAATCATTTGTTTCACCAGTTATTTTCTATGCTTTTAGTTTACAATGGTCTATAATGCACAGTGGCCTATCACGTGAAACACTCATTTGAAATGAATTCCAAACCAGGATGCTATTACCATTCTGACCCTACATACTGTACCTCTATCTGACAAGAAAAAGGTTACATGTGCAACTCTCATTTGTAAGAATGGTGCATAATTGCTTGCAATACAAAGACATACAAAGTTTACATGGTTCACATCTACATTTTTTTCAATTCTAGGCATGTGTGTTCATGCCATGCCTATTGTACTGTTATTTATTTCCGGACAAAATATAACTTTTCACTCAAGTACTTTCACATTTCAGTTCTTCCATTCCAAAATATAATAACTAAGATTAAACAAGTCCAGATATTTTTACCATCAGGTCATTGTTGCATCCATGTGGCAGGGCATATGATTTACACGCAATTAGTAATAATGTCTTTTAGGGAAATTATGCCATGCTTGGGGACAGCAAATACAATGGTAGTTTTGTATTGTTTGCATGGGTTTAAGCTACTTATACTGTGCGTATGTTCAAAATAACACAAACAATACAAAAGGACCTTCGTGTTTGTTACCACTGTCTAAAAATTCCTTACTGTCTAGTCCGGGGGGATTTTTTCAATTTTGCACTGAAGCAAATTTGATTTAAACAGAAAAAAAAACAGATTGAAGCATTTACCAAATTAGTTGGGATCTCCTTGAATTTGTTCTTCACAAACTGAAGGAAATTATGAATCTAGAAGAGACACAGGGAAGAACAATTGTGTTGATTAGTATTACCTGTTGGAACTACATGAACATTTTGAAAAAGATGCTGTGTATGTTAATTTCTTCTTTGTTATAAAGATAATCACTTGCTTTTGGGCATGTGATTAATAAGGGGTATTGCAGCATACCTGTGTACAAAAATTGTTTATTTCTATGGAGGGAATTTTTATGTGTGGCCTTTGACAGAAGTAGCAAGTTTCTTTTGCTGTCCAGTTTATTATAACTTCCTACAGATGTTCCTTCTACTGAAAGGTTAGAGAGCTATGAAATTCCATAAACCAACTGGCACATTAAAAAAAATCCTCAGCAGCTTAGGAAGATTGTACAGGGATTGACCACTTCTAAACATAAAGGTAAGGATTCCTCAACTGTTCTATTAACTAACAGGTCCCCCCTCCCATTGTGATTGAAACAAACCTCTGGTTGCAGTGCAGGACGGTAATGCTTGTGCAGCTCAATGATAATACGAAGCGCTACTAGAACATTCTCTTCATTCTCTCGTTCCAGCAAAGAGAACATCAGTTCAAGAATTGCGGGTACGTAGGGTCTGAGAGTCTCATTGGTTGGCATACGATGAAGGAGCTCCAATAATAACTTGCGTAAATGCTGTGAAATCCAGAATATTGACATTGAATATATGGCTGTAATTAAAAAATGATCCCAGTGAACATCACAAAATGAAGTCCATTCACTTTCTACATCACCGAGTATTACTTTCAGGTAAGGCACATGCACATGTACATGAAAAAAGGCTTTGATGGCAAGACTAACACCTCACAATTCTGTGTTTAGGAGTCTGTTTTTCAACTGCGCTATCCAAAAGAACCTGTTGCACTGTGTAATTGTAGATCCAGATACATCACAATTAAGGGTGATTCTGTGCCGAATCCCCTTGAGATTTCTAGGAGAATGCTTCATATTTTGACCAAAATGCTTTTCTGATACATATCCTGGAAGAGTGCATTTCTTTCTTTTGTCACTCCCATTTGAGTCCAGAGCCTGAACCTTAGAAATACATACATGCAGACCCTTCCCTGGAAAATGGTGAATAATCCTGACAGTATACTAAACCCCAAGGTTTCCTGTAATAAGATAAAGGTCTCCTAAAGTATACAATTCTACAAAATAAACAAAAACCATATTTTCATGTATGTCTAGGTAAGGTTTTTAGACAGGGTGAGTTACATTGTAGTTCCTAACAAATTATATTCACAAATCGCCCCGAGCAATACAGGCACATTCTAACCATGCCTCACTGATGTACATGTATAGCTGCAATCTGACTGACAACTCTCCAGTGTTATGATAAGACAAGCTTTGTATTTACTCCTTCAGAATGCATGGTACATGAACCTTGGCTAAACATAATCAGTGACTGTTCTATCACACAGTGAGCAAGACAGACTATGTCTAACCAACCTGCTGGGGCTTTTCTGCTATGAAGTATGGTTTTTCCTCTTTCAGTACCCTCAGAAATAATGGGATTGCATATTCCAGGAAGGTTCCACTCTGAGATGATGACAGAATGACCTGTGCGCAGGATTTTCAAAGTGGGAAGTGAAATTAGATACACAAATCATATAAAACTTATATGAAGGTACATTTATAGGCATTACAAATGAGTACATGTGTGTGTTCATAATAAATAGGTAATTTACACAAATCAGTAAGAAAACAGCACGAAAAATGTATCAATGCCAACTTCTGGTCACCACATCTTATTGCAAATTTGGGAAGGTTTTATGAAAGACTACGAAGAAAAGATGAAACAAAAATCAAGATGTCTTTTTTTAACCCTAATTGCTAAAGTGGGTCCAATTTTCAAAAAGTGAGGCATGCATGCTGACGAGACAAGACCAGAATTGGGATTTCCTCTCATGGCTTATGATTACTGGATAGTTAACATGGATTACAAACAAGAACCAGTAAACATGAACATACCTCAAAGTTTTCACTGATCTCTTGAGCTGCTTTCAGTCGATTGTCATCAGCTGAAAAGAAACATTTTTGGGATTACTACATGTATCTCAAAACTTGTAAGTGAATTTCAATGTTTTGGTATCTGGTGCTGTGATGTACAAATAGTCAGGTCTTTTCAGCTTAACTAATCACAGCCTGGGTTACCACTATCTGGATCTATGGAACAAAATCACTGAAGATATCATGACCCAGAGGACTAATGGTAGCCCATGTAGCTCACGTAAGATGTGTGTCATCACTCTACTGTACTTCAGCACCAATAGTTGGAATATTGTACAACAGGCCACTGAATCCTGTCCACTTTGGACATGCAAGCTGTCAGCACTCAGTCATATTCTGAAAGTACTCTACTTTAGAATCACTGAGTGATCTTGCTCTATGTTTATGTTTACATTATATAGACAGTTTATCAGCTTCCTGTTAATATGCAATGCTGGGGACCAGAACAAATATTGTTATGTCTGAGCTACTTGAAACTTGAGGCAATTGCCTCTCCATGTGCACACAGCTTTCTGCATGTGTACAATGCACTCATTTCTAAATATGGAAAAATGTGTAAGACTTATGGAAAAATGTGTTTGACAAAATGTTTCTCTTCACTGCACCTTGCTACGGATTCTTGGCATAAGTAGCCTGACGGACAACAATCCAGGACAAGAAAACAACCCAATACAATTCGATGCCACTGTTTCTCACATAATGAGAAGACTCTCTCAGTTTTTATATTTTCAGCACAAAATGGCATGTGTTAACTATGTGCCACATGCGACCAAACTAAAGTGCCCAAGTTGTTACTGCATCACACTTCTCAGTCCTCCAACAGGTGAGGGATTGAGGAATGTCAGGGTTAACCCTAACCCTCCTCAATCCTTCACCTGTTGGAGGATTGAGGAATGTTAGGGTTAAGGGCAACAATTGAACAGAAACATCTGAATGTACACCAGGAGTAAATGTATCACATTTGTTGTCCATATTGAATCAGACTGACTAATACATGTACATGTAGCTCTTACCTGTCCTGGTGTCTGCCAGTATGGAGACATTGGTGCGGTATTTGTTGATCATAGTAGCTGGGTCAATGGGCGATGACCCTGATGTTAATGGCATTGTGACTGCTGATGGTTTGGATGGCTGCATCTGAACAGTTCACTTCATGAATACAGGAAAACAAATTTGTTTAACAGATTTCATTTTGTTACGTACCAAACATTATTTGGTTAAACCACTGTTTTACAAATGGCAAGTTTTCCTCTATCAAAATGTGGCTTCTCCCAAACAGCAGACATTGTAACAAATATGCATGTTCTTCTAGCACAGTAGTGTTCAGACTAGTGTTTAGGTTTGTTTCTGAAAGATATAATCTCCACTGTTGACTGATTTGTAGGGCTCTTAAATACTCCACCCTCCCATTATAGCCCAGTGTATTATCAAGTGCCGTTTGGTTCAATTAGGAAATTAATTGTTGAAACTTTTTGCAGATGTCCCAGATGCGTGTACCTTCATAATATCAGGGAAAAGCCTCGCTTGCGACTTAAACAAGGAAATGCTGCTCAAGTCTGCTTACACCAAGAATATGCACATATAAAGGATATCTACATTACTGACTATTTGCGAATGAGAAAAACAAAACTTGCATGCTCAGCACTCGTTGACAGCATTCCCAAAAGGAATACATACATTCCCCGAAATGGAATGTTCCATTTGGGAACAGCGCCTGTTCCAGAAGGAAACAAACTTTGTTCCAAGTGGTGATGTAGTTAGCAATTATTTTCCAGGTCCAAAAATCAAACTCCTGTTTTGGATGTAACAAGACTATTTATGTATGGAAACCACATTACATCCATACCCTCAAGCAAAACAGGGGTTCACTTATGAAGGAGGGATACATGTTGTTAACATAAACTATAGGGTAAACTGCTGCGGGTTGATATAGATGCAAACATGCAAAAAATGTGACAATGTTTACATTTACTTTCAGCCTTTCTCTTCGTTTCTTAAATGCAAATTTATTTTGTCACAAAAAACCTGGTTTTACATAACCAGAAACCACTCTTTCGTGATTTATGCTGCGAAAAATGTTTCCACAAATATGAACAAAATGGTTCAACAATATACCTCTCTATGTGTTCTTTTTATGATGTAAATTTAACTGGCTAATTATTTGAGTAGCCACGTGATTTACTCCAAAGTCTTCAGACTATAGGCAAGTAACCAGGTATTGCCTAACATCATGGAATGTCCCATATACCGGTACATGTAAATGAAGTCACCCTAAGTTGGACAAAAGCATATGCTGCATACTGTAGGTGAAGTACATTATTTCATGTACAATGTTGTGCATGAGCATATTATAAAAATGACACTGTTGAAAGCATAGCAACGAAGTTAGGGAACATCTCAAAAGTTGGAATGCTTGGAACATTCCTTTTGGGAGCAAAAGATGTTTCTGACATGACATGAGTACAATTTTTTATGATGTCACCGATGCCCCACGCGGCCAAGATACTGAACAGTACAGGAGCTCCGTAATGAACGCGACTGAATCTATGTATATGGTCTCAGTGAGAATTGGGAAGAAGATTGGGAAGAAAAATTTAGGGACTAACAAAGTAACAATGGTTTGAAAAGGCGATTTGTCACGTTTGCATTAAACGTTAGTTAGGCCTGTCGTAGCCGTTGGTAGTGTTGGCCTATCGATACGCGATATAACTTAAAATGGAACTCTTTCCTCCAGTCATAGCCTACCTTCACAAGTGGTCACAACAACCTTGGAGGAATAAAACACATGCAACAACTATGATGAAGCATGGAGCAAGAAAAAGAAAACATATTATCAACCTGATCAGTCACTTGTTGGTCCAAACCACCAAGGAGGACGCCATATTGTCCCAGCAAGCACTACCCTTTTCCAAGACTTGGGCTCCGTCCAAGCCATCGTTCCCAAAACCAATTCCCGATTGTGGGCCTAAAGCGTTTAAATTAAATAGAAATACTGCAGTTTATGGCTCTTGCATCTTGTTTGATATTTTGTGGCACTATCAAACTAATTACTGCACTTACAGCTTCAACGTCAACTAGTTAAAAACAGTTGAATCCTCAGACGGAGCCGAATTGAGTATTAGAAAACGGCCGGCCTACGTACCACGTGATCACTCAGCTAACTCGCGCGCCCCTTCCGTGGGTTTTACCTTAGACTAGGAGGGTATGGTTTTACCCAGAATATCCTTTAAGGGTTTTTCCCCACCTCTAAAATTGAAAATTCTTCTCAAGTCGTGTTGTAAATCTGAGGTCTTCCATGGAAAGCTGTCCCTGGTCGGAGTTAACCCTTGTTAATAAAAGATGACACAGGGGCCTAAGCAAAACCAACATTTGTTTTTGTATCGCCGGCGTCGTCAGCTGCTGCGGTTAGGACCTAGAAAGTGTGAAATCCGTAGGTTAAGTTAAAAATCTGTGAACACAGAATTAATCTTCAACTGAACAGCTCTCTTGTTTCTTTTGCATTTCTGTCTGATCACGGAGGAATGTGTTCTTATTCCTCCATGGTCTGATGCAGCATTAGTGGATTTTGAATCTGCCGTCATCCAGCCATGACAGCAGCGCAGCAAAAGGCACAAAATTCGCCTTCAACGCTAAACTTGAAACCAAATCGGTAATTGGTTTAGTTTTGTTCTCTTTCATGGATTTACACGGTTTACACGAGGACGTTTGTTGCTTTTTACCGTTTCGACGGCTGACCAACAATTAAATTAGTTAAAACTCAGCCAGTTACATGCACTACAGTTGCGTCAATGGATTTCAACTGGAATTTGAGGACAGCGCCTTCGGCGCTATACGATCTTTGGTATGGTCATGGTACCAACATAACCCATGATCTGAAGACGTAAGGGGCGCTGTCTTAATTTTGATATGACATTAGTTTTATTTTGTTGTGATGTAACCGGCCGGGTGTTGTTGGAATTCGTGGACTCGACCGGCCTGTCGTACGTTGGACCAGATTTCCGTGTCAGTGTGTGTGGCTTGTTGGCGAATCAAACGTACATCGAAAACTCGCTGTGTGACAATGGCGATTGCATCGAGGCCCAGTCCAGCACACCGTTTAATGTTATATCATGGGCCTGGCTCAACACTTCGTCTGACTCTAAACCTGAAAGTCAAAGTTGTTCCAACTTTCATGACTGTTGTGTACATAATTGTAACGTTCATCTCAGCTTGCGATCAGAGTTCTGCCAACGGTAAATATATCACGTATAATATAGGCTTCTGTACATGGTGTACCAGCATGCGTATCGGCCCAATGTTAGGCTTAGGGAGGCCCATAAATGTTTCAACTATTTTTCTCTGTTTTTTCAGAAGCGATCTTGCCAGAAGCAAGGATGCCATAACTTAACCCTAACACTCCTCAGTCCTCCAACAGGGGAAGGATTGAGGAGTGTTAGGGTTAAGAAACATTTTGAAATTTAATGTGGATTCCATTGGCATGATTGGAATCTGCAAAGCAAAGAAAAAATTAATTGAAGTGGGGATTTTTTGAGATTTTTTTGTGAAATTGTGTGAAATGCAGCGCAGACTGATTTTTTTTGTAAGCAAAAATGAGTGTGGATTTTGACTGAAGAGCTTAAAATTCACATTTCCATAAAATGTTTGTTCTTATTCGTGTGTAATATTATGCCCCACATGTAAATACTGGCTTGGCTTGAAATTTCAAAATTTTTGAAATTTCAAATTAAATAGAGGAGCTAGAGCCTGCGAAAAAAAAAAAATTTAATCATAGTTTCCTATTTAAGAAAATGAGTTCCCAAATGACTAGTGCTCTCGCTCATTTATGCATGCACCAAATGTCTTTAAATCTTGTTTGTTGTACTGCAATCATTTTTCCCACTTCAAGTTTTGAAATAGACCTACATGTACATGTAGGCCCCTTTAGGCTTAGTATTGAAAAGAATTACAGACGCTGCTTGCCATGCCACCCTGTGCTCCAGTATGTGTGACTGCCATTTTCAAGGGTCATAACACTATGTGTTTTTGAATCCAGTATTGGCAGTGAAAGAATGGTCCAGATCCCTTTTTGCACAATCAGCCAAATATTCCTATAGGTGAAAGCTCCAGTGAGGCACCTACAGCTTTTAAAAACATCCGCAAAGGATTTTCAGCCCATGAGACTGAGCATTTAGTGAAAAATCAAACATTTTACTCATCAATCTTTTGGCTACCTGTCACAGATCGCCGTCTCTTTCTTGCTTTTCATGTTTATCACATTTGCGCATGCGTCAGGCTGGCCAGTGGCTAAGCTTGCTGCGTGTTTCTGTTCAACCATTTCTGGAGGTTGGGGATTGCATCTTATTTTCTTTGCGCAACCGTTCTTGCTTCGTGACTTGCAAGCTGATATTCAGGATCCATGCGCAATATGTGCGGCACTGTGTAGCGGTGACAGATACATTGATTTATTTTTTGTGAAAGTGGAGTCACGCAACCTTTCCTTTGTAATATTTCATGAGTGAGGAGCTATGCAGCTTGTATTTCAACCCTTGAAACCAAAACAGTCACATAGCAAGAACAGTCACACAAACAAAACAAGATGCATTCAGCCGCCTACGAAAACGCTCGAACTGAAATGCATAGCTAGCTAAGCCATTTGCCAGCCTGATGCATGTGCAATGTGGACAGCAAGAACGGCGCAGCGATTTGGTGTCGGTTAGACGAAATATTAGTAAGTGAGATGTCCTTTTTTTCAATAAATACTCAGTCTCGTGGGCTGAATCTCCTGTGCGGGTGTGTTCAAGAACTGTAAACTTTGTGCCTCACTGGAGCTTTCATGGGAATATTTGGCTGAAAAAGTGGATTTTGGGTTAAGTGATCTGGACCATTTTTTCACCGCAAATACAGGATTCAAAAGACACATAGCGTTGTGACCCTTGAAAGTGACATCACCTCTGAGTCACATAGAGTAGCACAGAGTAGTGATGGAGAGTTCTTGAAGTAAGTCTAGACTAATCTTAGTCTGGTTCTGCACCAATGTTGTTGTTGGAATCAGGCCATTTTACACTTTTTCCAAATAAAAAAATCCTCTGGAGCCAAGAATCAGAAAAAGAAAATGTAATACTCTCAAGGCCCAGTTATATTTTTGGAGTTGATCTAAAATAACACAAGATAAAAAATGACACTATCTAGCATTTGAAGCCAGCTGGGGAAATTCTCTCGTGTGCTCCCACATAAATGTGCTATCAAGTAGGCCACAGGTCTTGCACACTCGGTGGTGGTACATGTACATGTACATGTAGTTATGCCAACAGTTTGCACACTTGCATCAAAAAGGGCCTGCCTACATGCTGCTGGCTAAATGATGTTTACTTTAATTCAGCCAGCTCCCACAAAATTTGCACTACTCATTTCTTCTACCAAATAGCTCCATGCTGAAACTTAATCAAGAAGAAGGAAATGGCCTACATGTACATGTACGTGATACACATAGCCGGTACATGTACCTATACGAAAACTGCTGTGTTGAGCGTGATTTATTCATTCAGTACAATGTCCCCCTCCCTTGGACATCCATGCATTACATACATAAAAATTTGTCACTTTTCCGTGAAAGCAAACTTAGCTTGGAAGATAGTCACAACAACTCCAGAGCTTCTGACCTTTGCACGAATAAGCCTTTTGTGAGTTAACTTTGACCCAAACTGGTACACTGAGTTCTTTAAATTCACGTGAATGTAACAACTTGAATTCTTCTTACTAAAACCACTGTTGCTATACCTCGTGATTCAGGGCAAGCTTTTACTTAGTTACATAAGAGACACCTTGTAACAATACACTGTTCTCTATGGATAAGAAGGGCACAAAGGAACCAGTCCATTCCAGAGATGTGGTTGCTATGTGAAAGCCTGCCCTAAATCGTTAGGTATAGCAACAGTGTCTTTAGTCTGGGAGATTCAAATTGTTCTGTTTATTTGCAGTCAGATAACTCAGTGCACAAGATTTTATTCAAAATTAACTCGCAAATGGCTTATTCCCCTCAACCTGCAAAAGGTTTGTCTCAGTCTTGAGGGTTTGGGACTCGGTCTTGAATGCTTTGGTCATGTTGGTCTCGGATATCAAGGTATGGTACATGTACGTGTGCATAGTAAGAAATAAAATTGGCAATTTACTGCCTTTGAATTGCCAGTATGGAATTTCAGACTTTTCATGGTGAAACACAGCAAAGCTTGCGGTAGCACCATGCGAAGGAATATATCTCTTATGAGTATGTGTGGTTCAGAAAAGGACCGGGAGTATACTCTACATTTCAGACTGCGTGCTCAGTCTATCATCAGGAGACTGAAGAGAAGCTGAAGATGGAGCTGTTTATATAAGGTCACTGGATGCAGTGGGGTGTGACGAGGATGCTAGTGGTGGATTCAGCTGGGCGCTCATGCGGGATGGGGTCCAGCAGGTCAGTGAGGCGTGTCAGTTGGGCATAGGTTGGGGCGGGGTGAGGTCGCCGGGGTATAGGAGACCCATAGGCAGGGTGGGGGTTGACCTAGGGCATAGAGGACCCATTGGACTGGGAGGTGAGCAGAGGTTGCCAGATGTCACTGATTGAAAAGCCGATGTCTTGGGGAACGGTGTCATGCTTAAGAATCTCCAAGGCTTCTCTGATGCATCTTGGGTACCAGTGCTCGATGCCGGTGATGAGGTGGGCTTGGTCCCTGTTGATGCGGTGGTCTTCAGAGTGGGAATGCTTGACTATCGCTGACTTCTCATACTCTTACTTCCGGCCATGGGCTTGGTGTTCTTTGAGTCTGGTGGGGAGGTCCCTACCAGTCTCACCGATATACACTTTGCCGCATTGGCAGGAGATCTTGTACACCCCTGGTCGGTGGTGCGGATCTTTTCAGTCCTTGTGAGATGTCGGCATGCCGCGGATCTTGAAAGGGGCTGTGTGGAATACCTTGATGTCACGCTTGCTCAGGATACGCTGGATGTGGTGGGAAGTACAACCGAGGTAGGGGAGAGTAACAGAACTAGGGGCCTTATCTAGTTGGCTTTGGGTATAGGAGACCCTTCAGCCGGGAGAGGATCTTGGTCTTGGGTCTTGAGTCTTGATCTACTGGGGCGTTGTAGCCGTTACGTTGAAGTGCTGTGGAGATGTGGTGCAGTTCTTTGGCGAGGTGTTCCTTGTCGCAGATGTTGTAAGCCCTGCAAACGAAGGCTCGGTTGACAGATGACTTGATTTTGGGGTGATAGCAGGAGGAGCAGTTAAGATATCTGTCGGTGTGAGTGGGTTTGCGGTACACCTTGAGGGAGAGGCGGACATCTTGACTTCTGGACACCTCAACATCAAGAAAGGAAATGCTGCCATTTCTTTCTTGTTCAATGGTGAATTGGATGCTGCTGTGAAGCCCGTTGAGGTGATCCAAGAAGTGTCGGAGGTTGTCTTGCCCGTGCTGCCAGATGACAAATGGGTCATCCACATACCGGAGCCAGATCTTGGGACGATGGTCTGTGGTGGCGATGGTGGTCTGCTTAAATTCTTCCATGAATATGTCAGCCAGAACTGGGGATATAGGCGATCCCATAGAGGTTCCAACTAACTGTTCAAAGAATTTTTCCTGCCATCGGAAGCTGGTTGAGTTGGCGCAGGTGGTGCGGAGGTACAACCACGGCACAATTAGAAGATGTACCAGAGTTTGCCTTAATTCAATTAAACTTTGATGCAACATGCAGGTATAAGAAGGACTGGGCAAATGTAGGCACAGAAAAGCAGCCAAGATAGACGTACATGTACATCACTTTTATTCTTTCTTGAAAGGTGAAGAGAACATTCAAACCCTTGCCAAAAATGTTGCTTTATAAAGCATTTATCCTGAAAACTTAAGAGGTAATTCATTTAACCTCATCCCTCCGGTCATACCTTCTTTGACTGAAACTGGGGGGGGAGGAATTAACCCCCCTGTTGTTACAAATCTACTGGTACAGTAACTGTAGATGTATTACCAATCTACAGTAACTGTAGATGTATTACCAATCTACAGTAACTGTAGATGTATTACCAATCTACAGTAACTGTAGATGTATTACCAATCTACAGTTAGCTGTAGATTAGTAAGAATAATCTAGATTTGTAAGAAATAAATTACAGTTTAAACAAATGGGTGACGTCACAGAAATAGTTTAACACAGAACATACTGTACAGTGTAGGCCCATGTACTACCTGTACATGTATATTACATGTAGCACATGCAATGTTTTGTTTAAAGACCCCAAAAAATCCCAAACAAAACAGACTTTACTGACATGTTTGTTTCTCTTTGTTACATTTTTGCCTAGGCATAGATGTTTCCCCTGCTTACTCGTTATGGGGGAATAACAAGTTCACCGACCGCTACTCTGTCAAGTATAGTGATATAGCCATATTGCATGGATCCCCTAGAAACAAGCGACAATCAACACAAGGAACGACGTCTCGCCCAATGATTATAAATGAGGTCAGTTGTGTTCTACAAAAATTCTCAAAATGCAATGAACAATATTCAGGTGTATTTAAAAATTCAAATAGCCTACAGGTGTTTAAAGAGTTTTTACATGTATACATGTATTTGAGGCAAGCCCAAGCAACCTTTGAATGTGTGCATACATGTACTGGTAGTTGCACACAAAATGACTGTATACATGTACTTGGGTATATAATGTACATGTACACTTACTCTCATACATGTACCTCTGTTGTTTTTGTACAACATTGGGGAGTCATATTGTGTTTGTTTGTAATGCAGTTGCGTTGAACCAGAATCGGTATAATGTACATGTTGGCAGATGATTTTGTTGTTCACACAGTTATCAACTTCATTTTTTGAATGGATTTTGTAATCTAAGCATTTTCCTTCCAGCACTTACAAAGATTCAAACCTGGTAATACTGTACATGTACAGTAGGTAATCTTGTATTCAAGATACACTGTATTTACATGTACTTCTCCCAATTTTTACGGTTTTACACTGTATTTACATGTACTTCTCCCTAATTTTTATGGTTTTTAGATTTACAGGTGTTTAGATAATTTTTTTCAAGCCATGAATACAATACTCACTTCCATGCTTTGAGTAGAGTACAGTACTCTTTTACCCTCAGTATTTAGTATTGTACTCTTCTTGAGAGGGAGAGTACTGTACTCCTTAAGAGTAAGAGGTGGAGGAACTGAGTACTAACAATATGTGAGTTAGTCCTTTTGCCTGAGTATATACATGTAATAATACTTGTTATTTCTCTTGAAAAATACAGTATAAAACTGGTGCTTAGTGATAACCATGAACTCATTACACCATAGACAATATCACATAAGATTGTATCTGCCTGTGTGCGGTGGCATGTGTGAGGCTACCGTGCACAGACGCTACGCTGTATGTTGACCCGCTGCTGCGCGCATATGCCTGGTGGTGGCAATTCAGAAAGTCACGGTGCACTTCATCACTCGGTGGTCAAATGTGCTCATACTCATGATCTATGTATACCTCAATCTTTCTAAGGTGTTTCAGACTCAAATTTTCCAAAAATGATACCTGGTTTCTTGTAGGTGTACTGGAAAGCCTCTAAAACACCACTTGAAAAAATGCTTGTGTTTAGTGGATCAAAACTTGCAGAAAAATTCACGTTTTTTTGCCGAACTTTCGATGAGGAGTTTGAGCAACTCAAACCTTATCCATTCATGCAAAACTCAATGAAAATAGTGTGGCCCCACAAGCTAGAAATCAATTTTACTGCATCATGTCTTTGGGGAGTCTGCTCACCAAGGTTTTGTACACCAAAATGATCCATGCACACAATGCGTGCACAGTTGCCCATTTTGGTCTACAACACATTTCGCTCTGGGTCTTTCCCGTTGATTTGGGATTTTCTGAGTAATTTTTCATGGTTATGCATGGAGCAGTGAGAAAATTTGTGTGCAGACAAACATGAACAAATTGGTTTCAGTAGCATTGGCTATGAAGTAAGAATGCTTCTCTGATGGGCAGGGCGTAATTGACCAAAGGTGAAAAATACAGAAACTTGTGGTACTCTTTCTATAGTCGAAGTCACTGCATATTTTACGTTCCACATGAGGTTTTATGCTGCGTATTTTGACTAAATTTCTAAGTCAGGAACCGTATATACATGTACGCCGATATGCACTTTATCTAAACCCCTGGGTTTTAACTTTGAAGTGTAGTGCTGTGATAATTAACTACCGGTATGGCTTTTTTTTATTTACTGTGTACTTGTTCTTTGGTTCATTCAGAAAGTGTTTTCTGACTAGAAAATTAGAAATGTTTGCTTTATACACATTATTATCCTTTGACATTTGTAGTACAAGTGATGACGTCACCAAGCTTAGGTAAAGAGTACAAACACGTTTTTCTCAGACATGCTTTTTTGCAGAATAATTTCTGAAAACTACTAGTATTTGGTATCCTTTTTAGGGTTACTTGTACTGCCAAGCATATTGAAAAGTGCACTTTTCAATGACTTGCCATGGGCATTTCTGACACAACAAAGAATCATTACAAAAGAGTATGTACGTAAAAGAGTAAATGTAAAAGGTTCCAGCAGATTTTGATGTACAAATCAATGCAATACTGAGGTTTCCTTAAGGAATGACATACCTGTAATACCTGTAGTTGTGCCCATGAATGTCTTATACTTGTATGTGTAGCATGAGCCTAAAAACTAAAACGGCATTGAAATGCTCCTTACAAAATTGAAACACTATGTATGTAAATGAGAATTTAGGTTTATTGAACGTCAGTTTACATGTGTACATACATGTACATGTACATGCAGATGCATTTTCAAGGCCTGTAGCAAAAATGCATTGTATAGACCCTTTAATTTATAGGACTTGCCATAGGTCTATTGCTGAATTGACAGCATTGGCAAGGGAGAAAGGAACAGTGCCAAGTGCATAATTTAGCCTGGCTATCACTCATAGGCTCAGGCTGTGTCCAAAACGGGCCTCCAGACAGATCTACATCTATATATTGTCAGTGTATCTCCATACATTTCCATTGGAGTGAAGACCGACATAAAACGCACTTGTACATGTAGCTCCAGACAACAGATTCAGTTGCAGCCTTAGTCATGTTACAGTGGTTGGTGATTCTGCACCAAGAGGAAATGGCTTCATAGACCAGTTCTCCATGGCAACCACGAATCTAGTCCTCTTTACATTTTACATTTGCTTTCCTTCATGTTCTATCTTATAAATTTTTTAATGAAATGATGCGTAAGTTGAGAAGTGTTCTATTACCTGGTACACTGAGAATGCAGGGATTGAAGCTGATTTGTTGAAGCATAATTGTATTGTGCAATGGATTCACTGTTTTAAGTATGAGAGAAACTTGCTATTTAAATGAATGAAAATTAATAAAAAGCTTCAGAAGACTTTGTCTCTGTATTTTTTGGGGGAAAAAATGACGTGAGATAAACTCTGAATCAGGAACCTACATACACTGTGCATGTACATGTACTCATATGTATGTTAAGGGGCCATATTCACGAGATCTTACTTACAGCCATGTATGTATACATACCGGTAGCCTACTTAGCCTACCGGTACTTAGCTACAATGTACATGTACATGTACCTTATGCAGTACATGTACATGTAGTTGGTTAAATTTGCAAGGGCTTGTAGTGCCTACTAAGCCCACATGCATGTGCATTTGTACATGTGTGTAGTTTGTAACTGTAGTTGATACCTATTTACAACTAAAGCATTTCTAGGGTTAGTTACATTCAAAGTTTCTTACAAAAGTTAGAGTTGATCTTGGGTACCAGTAACTCTATGAAGAGAGTTGTTAGTGCATTTTCATTTTATCGCTGATCACCAACTTGGCAATGTGGCTCAAAGAATCCTGGTTTTCAAGGGGGTAGAATGCATAAGAATGCATAACTTGGACAGGGGGAACCCAATACACATTCATATGCTACAGAAAACCTTTTTTTCCCCAGGAAGGGATAATCCCAATCACAAATTTACACAGTTGCACCTGATTTTGAACATTTCACTCTTTTCATTCAACTTTTCACACACTTTGCCTGCCAAAAAGAGATTCCTTTCATGCATGTCTTGAAAATTATTTGCCTTCCTTCGCGTCTTGTTGCCATGTTTGGTAACATTTGCATTGCTACCAAATTTGATTTTGAGTCACCTCACTATCACGTACATGTATAGGCCAGATCTTTGTTTTTTAATAGATGTCACAGTTTGATTTCATTCAAGAAATTTTGTTTTATTATAGAAATTTGCCGTGTTTTGTTAACTTAAAATTGTGCTAAATTCCAGAACGTTGTGGTTCAATTGAACTGAATGGTTAAAGGTATTCACTGGCGGACGAAATGCCGAGGCCAGTGCCTGTGACTTCATATCAAGTAGTTAGTGAATGGTTGAAAAGTATGGACTGGACTCTGGTCAGTAGTCAATGGTCGTTGGACAATAAGAAAAGAATGTTCATTGGCCGCAACCATTCCAGTTTAGTTGGTACAGTTTTAAGGAATTTGGGACAATGCATTGCGTTTCTGTATAAAAAACTTGGGAAGGGCATCAGCTTGGCACTTGGTGATGAGATTGACTGCTGGCACTACGTTGGGGCATTAGAGGCCCGTCTAACCCGTTCATCCCACATGCGTTTGGTCGGGGATTGGGTTTGTTTTCGCAAATACTGCATCGTTTTGGGGAGCTTGAGAGCACCAAGATGCCAGTAAGAGTGCCAGCAGTCTAGAAGTCTTGTCTTCAAACTTGACAGCCATGCCAGGTTACCTGATATAGGCTGTAAGTATTTTATTTTGTATAAAAACTGCAACAAAATTCTGTGAAGTGTTGTTAATCTATTATTGGAAAGAATGTTGTAGTTCACGGGTTCATGACGAAATAAATTATGTTCATTTGTTAAAGCAATTGTTTGATTAAAAGCGAACAAAACGTAATGTTTTAGGAGATTCTTATGAAATAAACGCAGTGGTAAATTATTCAAGTGGTAATCCGAAACTTTGGAAATGTAGTGAAAGTGATTGGTCAGAAATCGTTTGAAAGTAGTTAACTGTATTTAATCTAAAGGGATTTTGTATTACAAATAGGGCTTTTTATCTTGGACTGGGGTCTTGGTTGACGGGTAGACGTTCCCCCACCAATGTGCCATCCCAGGATGACACCTAGCCCCGGGGACGACAGCAGGACTCGCCTTAAACTGAGATCCGGACCAAAGACCACAAGTGTCCATCAGTATCTTTTAATTTTGATATGTGTTCCTCGAGGTTTGCTTTGAATGTGTTCAAGATGAACTGTGTAATTAGTGGTTTTTTTAAAGGGGGATTCAAATATTAAATGTGTTGAACTATATTTGATTGTGTTTGGTCCTATATTTTCTCTGAGTCATTCTTTTCAGAGTTTTGGTTCAAAGGTATCATTTCCAAGGCCTTTTAGGAGGACTTGTGACAATAGGCAAGAATTAGCATAATACACCTGTCACATTACGTGCATGTCCAATCATCACATGCCACACATGTACATGTACATGTACATGTATGCTCATTTCACCCAAATGCACTACATCTTATTCTTTGAGTACTTTTGTGTAAACACATTTAACAAGGTTCTCAGTAAGGTTTCATAATTTCCATGGTAGGCTATCAGGAATTTTGGTATCCTACAAATACATGTACAAGGGCCTAGTTGCCTGCTAAATTAGTAAGGTTTTGCGAATATGGGCCCAGGTACATGTAAATACAGTAGACCACCAAGCAACATGAGCCAATTTAAGTTTGTTTATTGTAGTTTTTATTGCATTTTTTATGCAAATTTTGTTGATATAGAGTATCCACTTTGAGCAGAACAAAAGAGGGTGTGGTTTTTTTGGGCACTAACCACATAGGCGCGCCATGAGGTGCGCAAGTACATGTACATGTATGTGTGCGTTTGACGTGGAGCACGCTGAGTACGCATAACTAATTTTATTAGTTTGGATTTATTCCGGCTGGTATGGTCTTTGCGTACACGCAGAATGCGTGCAAGAACCCGCTTGTAACCACACGTCTTTCTTTCGCCAATTGGGAGGGGGGTGCAGTTCAGCTCGAGGCGGACACATTGCATTCAGCTGTCCTTAGCATGGGTTTTGAACAAGTCACAAGAAAAGTACTACACTTAAAACCTAAATTTCATTCAATTTTTTCTTTGAAATACTCCAATATTATCCACAGAGAGAAAGTCATCAGTACTACAGTTCATCTTATATCTCTGGAGACCCCAAGTACTACATTGACTTGGAAACAGAAGAATCCTTCACTGTGATTCCTCATTGGAAACTCTCTGATAGCCACCTAACTGCAGCTGTAAGTTTGATAACCATCACTAATGCCATCAGTTGGGTAATATTTCCAAATAGGTCTCTTGGGAGACATTTTGTGGTAAATTTTTCAACATTAGGGAGACATCGGTCATTAGGGAGAAATTTTGTGGTAAATTTTTCAACATTAGGGAGACATCGGTCATTAGAGAGACATTTCAATGTCTCCCTAATGCTCCAACTACCAAAAGGACGAAAATATTTATTGTCCACATTTTGAGAGATGATAGATTAGGGTCTGAAAGGAAAACAGTTTGGGGAATATTGAATTATGGGACGGTAAAGTTAGAAAAATTTTGTGCACATTCCTATGGGAATGTCTCCTAAGTGACCCATTTTCGGTAATAATAATATAAACTCAATGATTTACAGTTATATGTACATACATATGATGTTCATGAAGCACCTTTTTATTTTGGTTCCTTTCTGTTTCCAGTAGATATACATGTACCTGTATGTACATGTATGTAGCTTTTCTAGAGTTGTTTATTTTAAGAGAGGCATTGGTCATTTATTTTTCATTAATCATGCTAGATTATAAATCTTAAAAAGATATATGTAACAACATGTTCATCTATGTCAAGTGCAAAATTCTCGTTTCTCTTAACCCATCCTGGATAGTTTACATAAATCTATTTTGTCCCCTACAGGTAGTAAACCTGCCTTTCACCTTTACATTCTATGGCCACAATGTAACAAAAGCCTATATAGCCACAGGCGGTGAGTCTTCTCTTCATTGTCAGAATTTCTATTCTCAGTAGTCACATGTAAAGGTATTGGTACACGTACCTGTTTAGAATTCTTTTTGAATTGATATATTTCCATCTTAATTCATTGGTTAATCATACTTGATTTCACACATGTCCCAGTATGAGGCCTTTACATCTCCCTGACAGCATTAAAATTTCATTTGGGCTGTAAAAAATCTGATCTGCTGTACCCTGCTTTTTACAGTTTTGTAAGGGCCGGCGACCATTAAGACCCGGTTTGAAAAGGTCCCCCTCCTCCCTGGTAAGCTTGCCCTGTTGCAAAAGCCCCCTGGCTACTGGCCTGGGATGCTGGACTGGTTGTTGATCTCGAACTTCTCCATCCTGGGGTCTATTGTTTGCAAGTACTGGTATGTGTAATCTATCCCAGAAGGAACCTGCTTGTGGTTTTTAATCCTTCAGGGCTATACAGTGTTTACACTAATCTGCTTAGACCCCTATTCATCTGTGGAAACATCATGGGGGAAACCTTCCATCAGGGATTTTGAAATGTAGACATGCAGACTGGCCTGATACCGGCCTGGAGTGGCCTGAATGCTGGGCAGGCATTATACACGGTGGGCTATGGGGGGGGGGCCTTTTCAAACCGGGTCTAAATGGTTGCCCGCCCTAATTAATGCGAGAAATTGAAATTTCCCTGAGAAATGTAATTCACAAAGTACTGCATGTTTTAGATTGGTGCAGTGTCTACCATTAAAACAATTTAACTGTTCAGTGTATATGGACCTGGTTCACTCATACATATAATTTTTGGTTCATTTTGTGACACATTTTGTATTACAGGCTTCATATACTTGGGTACTGTTTTTCATGAGTTGATAGCTGCAACACAGTATGTGGCTCCACTGATGGGTAACTTTGATCCAAGTATTAATGATTCTGCCATCATACGATACGCCAATAATGGTAAGTAATAAGTACAAGTCAATTGGGATACATTTTCAGGATACGTACATGTACCTGTAGGCTGTACATGTCCATGTAGAGTGTGATTTGGAACCAGATAGTGAACTTAATGAACGTGTGTATGCATTTGTACGAGTTGGAGTACATGTGTTGTATGCAGTAACCATTGGCACAGTATCAAGCATTCAGGATTTAATCAGTTTTCAAACTTTCATTACTGTCATACATGTAAATGGCAATCAGTAGGTCCCAGAACATGTGAATACCCAGAGGGTTAGACATATAAATACACCTTTCCTCAGACTCATTCTTAAGTAACCCATGTAGTACTGAAAGGTCACTTTCATGCTGAGGCTGGTGTTTGTCCCATTATTGTGTGCATATATCCCTTCGGGCCAACACAGTGCATGTTGCAGTAAAGGGTCTATTTTTTCAATTTACTTCAGGAAGTTCAGGTAATTGCTTTTTACTGTCAAAGGAATTGATGCACTTTCACTGAAGGGTCATCCTACACTGCACACGTACTGTATTGCCTCATGTGTTGGAGACAAACTCAGCCAAAATTAGTAAAGTATAAATATGCTTTTGATACATGTTATAATATATGTCTTCAGTTGTGAAGCCACAGCAATCTTTCTAGTGTGTACACTCCCTATCATGTTGAGGCATGCATGAATCCATAGAGCTTTTGTTGTATTCATTTTTACTAAATATGCTGCTACACTTATGACATGACTTAGAGGGTCCCTTAGCTAATTAGTGCAGCCATGATTACATTGTATCATGGCAGTCATATCTGGGATTTGAATAATTAGCTTGAATCTCCTTCATGACGCAAAAACAGCTGTGGTGATTCTCACCAATGCAGTGACGACCTGATGCAAAGTGCTTAACTTTGTCCAGGAACTGATTTTTGACCCATCATTCCAAAACCAGTTAGAAGACTTTTAGCTGCATGTACCATCTGGAAATAATGCCCATGTACTCCTGGACAATGCACATTTCACAGCTTTCATTGCTCCTACATGTACCTTATCAAAGCTGTCTTTACTTTGAATCACTTCAAAGTGTAATACTTACCAATGGTGTGAGAAATTGTCCAACATCAAAATAACCTCCATGTACTTCAGCCAGGTTTTGGAGTGGTGGGTCTTATATGTGAACATTTTTTGTGTTAATTACCAATTCATAGTACATGTACATGTCAGTGTATGTTTACAAAATTATAATGTCCGTGATATATCTACTATTGTTACTGTCAATTTCAACATGAATGATAAAATACAAGATGACTCCAGGGTGTAAAATGGCTGTCCACAACTGCATTATGTATGTCTAGTTAGTCAGTGAAGTTCATCACTTGTGAATTAGCACAAACTGTTGTCCACAAAGTGATCCTGATTTTGGGTGCTAAGAATCTATTGCATGTTTTCCTACAAATATGATTGACTTTAATTTAAATATAATAAAGATGTAAAAATTCAATAAGTTGAAATGAAACCGAAACAAAATACTTAAAGACTACTGAAGATCATGACAAAAACAAATGCTGTTTCATTTGGAAGGTCTACATTTACATGTGTGTCAGAAAAGCCAGTGATAAAGTGTTAACGATATGACTCAGCTATAGGTGTGCAGTCTGTACATGTACCGATAGTTAGTTGACAGTGCATAAAATGCCAAGCCCATATATGTTCATACACCATTCACTTTCATTAGTGCCAATTGCAGTTCATATGCTTGTGTTGACCAGGAGCTTGTTGGATTGGTGTATATAAACCCCTTCACGTCGGGACGCGGATAGAGCCGCCATAAAAATTGAGATCCTCGGCCCACTTTTCAGCTATAATTCTCGGCCCACGCTCGAGCGAACACGGTGAAAGAAGGCACACCCTGGCTCTTGTATATATGGTGATTGGCCTTTGTGTGTAGCCCAGAAATGAAA